>JBBUKS010474114.1:0-17568 GCA_038050645.1 Hedychium gardnerianum
CAATCTCTAAATCAACATGCTCTTTGTGTGTGACCCAATAGGTTCTCGTAACGTTGGTAGTGTTTCTAAAACTATTTTAGATATACAAGCAATGAGTGACATCTAGGAATGCATCATTGCTATCCAAGTGATGGGAATATCGAGATTAGACTTAACTTGTTTGTGATCATTATCTTGTATAACTCAATCATTTTGTTTATAATATCTAGATTGATACATGAGGCATAAACCGTGTCATCCTCTCATCAATCTATGTGTTTCTTGATTTCTAAGTAGACTCACTTAACCAAATAAGTTTAATATCTCATATTGACTTATTTGAGCATGATCATGTATTTCAGTAGTCCTACTTAATCAAGGGGCTCACAAATATTTTTTCCGTTATATGGAAGGGACAAATCTCATCTACATCACTCACATCCCTCTGTATAGCTCATTACATACCCAATGAATGATTTATGGTCTACCTTGTTATAAGTGACGTTTGTCGATATCAAAGTACACAACTCCTTATGTAGGGAACCATAGTGACTTCAGGTCTGAGGACTATTTATATTAATAGTCATTATGACAATGTTTATGAAACTTATATTACGATTCATGAAACTTCTCATGGCAGATTAATTCAGTACATATTCTCTAATATATACTCATGTGTCAACTTGATATCATATATTCATGATTTGTGAGAATAAGTCATCAATTGACCTACATACTAGTCTCAATGCATTAACCCTTGTATATTAATAGTTGACTAAAAATATTTAAGAGTAGTGTTCTATATATATTGATAGTCTCCCACAATTGATATGCTATATATTAGAACATACTATTCTAGGACATTATTATATTTATTCAGCTAGCACAATCATGAAGTAAATATAATAACCAAAACTTTACCTTTTATTGATAAATATAATACAATATGTCCTAAGTCAATCAATTCATAATTGACTCTTAGGGCTGACACTAACAGATAGGGTAAAGTTAAAGTTTAAATAATTTTCAAAAACTCTCAAATGTTAATTTCAGGGGGAGAGATTAGGTTAAGGGGGAATTTTTTGAAAATATTTTTCTTAACTTTTGAACCAAATTGTCATAATCAAAAAGGGAGAGATTGTTGGTGTAGGGAGCACAAGATAATTAAACCTGAATTTTGATATTGATAAAGGTTCAAAGTTAAGCTTATTTGTGATCTAACAAGGTTGATCAAGTGTGCATGTAGCTTAACCAAAAAGTCTTAGTAAGACTAGGCAAGTGAAAGTCCTAGTAAGACTATGCAAGTTAAAGTCCTAGTGAGACTAGGCAAGGGAAAGTCCTAGTAGGTCAGTTAAATTGGATACTAAGCAGTTGGAAATCATAATAGGTCAGCTGGACCGTATATTAGGCAGAAGACTTGGCAGATCTAGCACACCAGGCGAAAAGTCTAGATGGGTCAGTGGATCGGACGTCTAGCAAGTCGATGGGTTAGCGAGGATCTAACATCGAAAGGAAGTACTGGGGGTTAGAGGATTCGATACTCAGCAAGAAGTCCAAACAAGTCTGGAGGACTGAATGTTTAGTAAGTCAGGTAAACTCTCCTAATTGGAGATATTCTTTTGAAAGGAAGAATAGTGAGGATACGTTCCCGTTGAGGGAACAGTAGGCGTCGATCCGATCGAAGAGTTTTACTCGAAATACTAAGTCAAGATCGGGACAGGTGAAACTGTCCAACTTACTCATATTATATTATTGTGTTAACTCTATTGTGTTGGGACTTGAGATCGAAAAAGTAGTCGGAACCATCGTACTTTGGGCGACTAGATAGGATACCAGCGATTGGAGGTTCGGGCGACCTGAAGGTATCCAAACGATAGGAGGTATGAGCGACCGGAGAGGATACAGGTACTCGAAAGCAGATAAAGTCACGACGGAGTCGGATAAGGTCTAGTTAGGGTTGTCCGAAAGTTATACAGGTGACCGGAAAAGACTATAAAAGAAGTTGTGGACAACAACCTCAAAATAACACTTGTGATCAACAGTTTCGTCATCCTCTTGCTCTCGCATCGCTCCAGAAACGCTGACGCTACGTCAGGACATTGCTCTGACAACTACGCCTTACTCCGAGTTTGTTTTTGTCAGTATACAAGTCATTCTTAATCATCTTTTCGTACTTGCATTTGCTAGGAACAATAAATTTGTTACTGTTCCGCTTCTTTTGTAAAAGATGAACTTTTACATCCGAATCGTTGTTCGAAGGAGAAGACTTTTAGTGGATTGTCCATCCGAAGCAGTCAATGATTGTAGGCCTTGGACTAACAACACAGGCTATGAACCAAGTAAAAAATAAATGTGTTCCTTTGATTGTGTTTTATTTTCGCTGTGTATTTCGAAAAATGTGAATAAATGACACATGTTATTCACCCCCCTCTAGTGCTCTTTTCAATCCTACAACTAGGCTTTTCGTTGCCCAACATCCGATCAACCTTGACCAATCGGGAGTTCATCATTGTCTAGTATTTGGATGACTTCAAACTATCAGGACTTCATTCATATGCCAAGTGTCCAATCCTTTATAATTCACCTGGACTTCACACCTTACCAACTCCCTATTGAACTTTTCTCATTGCCAAGTGTTCGATCCTTCATGACTCACTTGGACTTTTCTTCTAATGTCAACTTCTTCTTGGTCTTACGACCATTAGGTGTCTGGTCAACCATGAACCATCTAAACTTTCCTCGCCTTATACCAACACCATGTTGTCCTTCTGATCACCAAGTGTCTAGTTAATCGTGACCCACCTGAACTTTCCTTCCCTTGTGCTAACTTTCCGTCGGTCTTCCGATCACTAAGTGTCTAATCAATCATGACCTGCCTAAACTTTCCTCTTGCATGCCAAATGTTTGATCAACCATAACTCACTTAGACTTTTCTCTTGTATGTCAAGTATACAATCAACCATAACCCACTTGAACTTCTCCACCGTCAAGTATTCGGTTAACCAACTATTTGACTCTTTGCTCAACTAACTAATATATTGATTGACTATCAAGTATTTGGTCAATTTTGATATACTTGACATCTCACTCGACCAACTAATATATTAATTAAACATTGAAACTTAACTCGAGTTAACTCGAACTTGGTCAACCAAACTTGGTCAACCTTAGCAAAGATTAATTGCACTAATAATTGTAGCTCAATAAGATTTTTAATAAATAAACTTGAACAACCTCGATAAGTAACTAAATAAGGGCATCGACGGGTCAATTCCCAACTACGGTATATTAGGAATTAATTTTCTTTAGTGGAAAAATAACCTTGGAATGTTGGTTGCGGAGTGACTCATCATTTGCGCTTCTCGATTTACCTTGATGACTGGTGAAAAATTTATGTAGGATCGGATCAATCACCTTCAGGATTAATCGGTTTGAAGAATTAGATACCTAGATTAATAAAAATAAATAAATAAACTTAATACGGATAAGCTTGACTTATTTCATTTATACCCCTACCATTAATTTTGGCTCAGATAGATACATCATAACAAACATGTTAAAGCAACATATCTACTTTAGTAAAAGGCGAAAATATATATCTTGTCCCCATGTTATGGTGCAACGACAAGGTGTCCATGTAATCTCCAAAGTACTCGTGATTTGATTCTCCGCTACAACGTACTGTATGACATTTTCTTTTAATGGAATGATAAACTTGGGATATTGGACAAATCTGAGATGTTGAACTACTGGGTCACTCTTTATTAGTACTTTTGGATGTACCCTGATGGTTAGTGAGAAATTTTCATAATGTTGAATCAATTATTCTCAAAATTAATCAGTTCGAAAAATTAGATACATGATATTAATTAAAAATAAATAAATAAAATAAAATATTTTTCTAATAAATATTTCATTGGATTTCTACATGTTTCAATATACAAATTAAATTTCCATATAATCTTTAAGACATGAAATCAAGGTATGGTAGATCATACCGGTCTAGAATAATTGACCTGTTCATAATACATACTAAGGGTTTTATTTGAAGCTTACTAAATTTGACCCGCCTTTTCTATCCCCGGTTCGATCCGACACTCGAAAGATGTCCGACCCAACACACTGGTTTGGTCGGCACACGATTGTGCGTAATGCGACATGCGGGATAAATCATGGCTGCCAAACATGACACGTAGTCTGAGCTAACATATGGCTGATGGGCTATGTCGGGTACGACTTCGACCGTCTCAGGTCGGCTAGATGGAACTCTCTACTGGCAATACTACAAGTGTGATCGCAGTCCTGGGCGGAGCATCGCTTTTACATTCACTACGATCTGGTGCCTATAAAAAGTGACATTATTACAAATTGGAACAATGTGCATATACGGACCATGTATTTTTCACTTTCTTTTAGTCAATTAATTTTGTTTATTTGAGAACACCTCCGACGCCCAATCTACTCCGCTGCTGCTTTAAACCGTCGCCACTCGTTCGACAGTGCCTGATTCCGTCCCGTTCGGTAGTCTCCTTCCGATCGATGGGCGGTTCCTCAGCCGGAGCGCTGGTGCCTTCCGTGTCCAAGACGGAGGAGATGGGGGCTTCGGTCGCACCCCCCGCAGTCTCCTCCTCGGAGACCACGGACGTCGGCGGAACGCCAGCCGCGCCGGAGGGAGATAAGGTACCTGACGGAGCTCGGGATCCGGCACCCGCAGCGTCAGAGGAGGAAGCTGAGCGCGACAAGGATCTTCGCTGCCCTATCTGCATGGGGGTCATCAAGGACGCCTTCCTGACGGCCTGCGGCCACAGCTTCTGCTACATGTGCATTGTCACCCACCTCAACAATAAGAGCGATTGCCCCTGCTGCGGAATTTACCTCACCAAGAATCAACTCTACCCAAATTTCCTTCTCAATAAGGTTAAATTCGCTTGCTAGTTATCTTCTGTTTATTTGTTTTCCTGCTTGACGTTGGCGATTATTTTATTTTATTTTTGATTTTCAATACCTATTTGATTTTCATATGGTTGGAGAAACAATTATCTAACTATTCAGCTATGCACAATCTACTATCAACCGTTTCGTGCATTACGTTTTATATTTATAGCAAGATGAGCTTGGATTGGCATGAACCAAATGTGTTCTTACCATTGTAGAAGTCATTATCGGAAGGAAGCCAAGTCAAACTAATGTAGGTTTGTAGCACCAATGAATATTTGCTGATTGATCTAACATTCGACGTGTAATGCTACTATTGCATGTTTGGTTTCAATTTGCACCATTACATGAAGTTTCTATACTAAGGAAACATTTACACAGATGCTTTATCTCAATGTCAGGAGATACTGAGAAAATGGAGAGGTAGGGAATGATAAACAATAGAAAACTCCTATTTTATGAATTGATTGGAAAATTATTAGGGCAGAAAGAGCTTTGTGGCATAAGGGCTGAGCCTTGTCACGGAATCAATGGTAAGTAGAGGAGAAGGTAAAATGGTCTGAAACACGGCTATGACTCTGGCTGTCTACAAAATTGACAAAGTTCTTTTTTGTTGGCTTACGGGAAAATCCATGTCTGAGTGGATACTTATTTAATAGCGATCTTAACATGTTTATGTCAAATATTTATCCTATCATTGCGATGATCCTAATCTCTCACCAAAATAATTTATCATGATTTGCTAAGAATTATGATGGTTAAAGGATTATATGCTTCTTGAGAGTCATTGACTTATGGAAGGTGGATATGTTTAAGCAAAGGTTGTGATTCTTAAGCCCTTGATGGGTCTAGCTCTTTTAATCATAGGCTTTAAAGGTCATTACCTTACATAAAAGTAGAAGAGTCAAACATTGTGCTTTGTGCTTGGATGCTTATTGTAATGTTACTAAACAAATGACCTATAGCTACTTGAGGAGGCCTATAGTTGGAGTTGTTTCACAAATTAAGTGTATTTGGAACCTAGAAGCGATTTGCAATCTTTGAATTCCTATACACTTTTGTGACTTGCACGGTCGAGGTAATACAATATTCAAGGTTATGCAGTTGACCCACTATATAGTGCATATGCAGTTTGTAGAAGACACATATGTTATCATTATTAAAAATATTAAACAAGTATTTAGATTGATAAAATAGGGATTGCCAACTAAGATTTAGATTAAAAGGTAAAACAATACAAAGGATAAGCATCATGTTAACATATACCAATAAGTAAAGAAGGAAATCATTAAATAACATTCACCCCTGTTTTAGCCCCTTCTTTAAACTTGTTTCCCTATTCAAAACTTATAAACACCTATTTAATCCCTGTTTCTGAAATGGACACATAATCAATATATTATATTGTTATCCACTTAACCATGCAAAAAATGATGTTCTAGAAGCAAGCAAGCAAGAGAGACCACCTGTTGAAGAACTCCCAATCCATTTGAAATCTCATTCCAAGCTGGGGTATCATTCCTCGATTGGAAAGAGATAATGTTGCGTCGTTAGGTGCCTACATGCTGTGTTGAAGGCACTGTGGAGGAGGACAAGACGAAGAAGATTAGGAAGAGGAGGGGAGAAGAGTACTTACCGGTGAAGCCTAGTTGATCGAGCAATTGGTTGTAGAGAAATTGAATCAGAGTTGTTCCATCATTTTTCAAATGAAGTAGGTGCCGTTGAGTGACGTCCACGAGTGCTTTGTTGTGATGAAGTCCAAGAGAGATGTGCCACGAGTAATGCTGCTGTGATGAAGTGAGTGATGCTGTTGCTAGTGACACTACCACAAGTGATGCAGCTATTGTTTTATTGTTCACCTGGCAACCTAGCCATGGTTTTTTTGTTCCATGTGGTCATTTTGGTTGTTGTACTCATTACACGTGGAGGAAAGAAGAAGAAATGCAACTGTTATTGAGGAAGATGTTCTATGGTCTTAGGTATTATCGCATGCCTGTTGGTAAGTGTAGAGGTAAATTTCACTTGTGCCAACCGACACAGAAAGATATTTTACAATTCACTGCTAATCTACCCCCAAGAACACTCCTAAACTGCTTTAATTGCTAGTTGCACAAGATATTGATATTTTTGACTATGATTCTACACCATCTAAAATGTAGATCATGGTAAAGGAAAAACTTATTTCACTCTCATATCACAGCCATCAAGTGAGGAAGGAAGGTCGACCGATTTCCAAAAACCTTCTCTAAGTAAACTACAAGATCATACCATAAGAGAGCCATATTACAGTCCAGACAAATGACACCTTATTAAAGCTCGAACTCAAGAAAAAGGTATTGTCTATCCTATCATGACTTACCAAGAAGAGACTTAACATCCATAACTTGACGAGGGCTTCTGGAATTCTTCTAGGTGGATGAAGGTTGCTCCATTTCAAACCGTGAGGAAGCTCCCTTACCGACACTTGAGAAAAGTGGAAGCTTAAATCTCACCTAGGAGACTAGATTGGCTCACTCAAGGATTTGAATGCACAAGAT
Source organism: Hedychium gardnerianum (assembly GCA_038050645.1). Classification (NCBI taxonomy): domain Eukaryota; kingdom Viridiplantae; phylum Streptophyta; class Magnoliopsida; order Zingiberales; family Zingiberaceae; genus Hedychium; species Hedychium gardnerianum. Next base: position 7,452 of record JBBUKS010474114.1, read on the forward strand.
TTGCTTGACTCATGAAATTCTTTGAGAGTTGGTTTAGAAGTTGTTGCCTAAATAATAGAGAAGGAAAATCTATTAGTTGGGCTCATCGATGATGAGGAAAGGAAAAAAAGAACTCATCTCAATTTAGAGGGGATTAGTCGCTGCTCACTACCAAAGGAGAAGCAACATCACTGCACTACAATGGAGAGGAGAAATGATACCACTATACTCCTTCAATGTAACCTTATTGAGCTCTATCGACCACCAGCCGGAGAAGTGGTTGTGTTGAAGCTTGAGAATGAAGGTCGAAGCTCATGGGGAAGAAGAGTAGTTTCTAGGAGATCAGAATGGTAGAGGGGCTGGGCTCAATTACTTGTTTGAGTCCAATTTAAATCCAATTTAAGACAGATTTGATCTCAAATTCTCAACACTATACCCTTATTTATATATCCAATTATTTCCCTAGCAAAACCCAATTAGAGCCTTAAATAAACCTAAACTGATTTGGTTCAACCCAATTAGTCAATAGAAATAACAACTGACCATAATTTAAAATGGAATAGGATGAAATTGATAGTATATAGTAGGTTATTAGTTGCCACTACTTTTTTTTATTCCTGAGTATTCATCTCTGATATATCAATCACCATTTGGTTCTTTTTTACCATTTGACATGTTTAATCTTGTGCCTTGTGATGCTTGGATTGTCATTCATGTTAGTTCATGTTCAAAGTAAGCACCAACCTAAGTTGTCTTTTACTTTAATTTCACTAAAAATATCCAATCCATTATGGAAATGTTTTATGTCCATTCAACAACAAGTATAATAGAACAAGTCTTAAAGGATAAGTAATGCAAAATAGGAATTTACTTCTAATAGTTTTTAGATTTTTCAGATATTTTGTTAGGTACTTTTTAGGAGAGTAAATCTCTAAAGATTGTCCTTGAGGTGGTAATTGTTATATTTAGGATTATAGGGAACTTTTGGATAAAGTGTAATTTAATTTGGTTTCTGTCCTAGTTTGCAATTTATTTTTTTCTAGTTTGTGTGAATCTTTTAAAGTATGTGTCCTCTTTGGAATCTACTTCCCTTTCAACGAGCATATGGGGTTTGGGTTTGTGATATTTTATGTGTAGGCTAGTATTCATTTTCAACATTTTTCTTGTGTTAAATGTTATATTCAATCTCCTGGGTTTGATATGGACTTTCTTTATTAAAGTAGATGAAAACAAGTTGCCTTCTCTATGAATTTTAGGCCTAAATCCACTTATGAATCACTAAAAGATTGTGTGTCTTCCCTCACACTACAATGTCTTTGTAATTTTTGAATCTTGAATACAATTAAGAGTGATTGTTTTTTAGGTTTATAAGTTACTATATACTTAGTTGTTATGGTGACAAGTTTTTTCAGTTTTTCAAGTAGGATGGTTGAAATGGAGGAGAGCATCAGGTCTTTTTTGTGATCGTAAAATATCTCTAAAATTTAAAGGGAAGTTTTATAAAACGACAGTTAGATCTGCTATGTTATATGATGTTTGACTATAATTTGAGCACATGAGCGAAAGATGCAAGTCACAGAGATGAGAATGTTAAAGTGGATGTGTGGACATACAAGGATGGATAGGATAAGAAATAAAAATATTAGAGAGAAAGTCAGGGTTGCACCTATTGAGGGAAAACTAGAGACATATTTAAGATAATACAAACATACATAGATGATTAATAAATGCTTTAGTTAGGCGATATAAATCTATGACAAATACACATTAAATGAGGAAGCGGATGATGAAAAAAAACTTAATTAACAACGATAAAATAGGATAAAATTTATTTAAATAATGATGGTGATATAGTAAAGTTGAAGGGGAGTCTTACACAACGGTAAAGTTGTTGCTGTCACCATGAGGTCACGAGTTCGAGTCTCGAAAATAGCCTCTTGCAAAGCGTTGCGTATAATCCTTCCCCGGGATCCACATTGGCAGGAGCTTCGTGCACCGGGCTATTTTTTTAGATGGTGATATAGTAGGGGATAAAGCTCAATGATGTAAAATGATTCATATAGCCTACCCCATCAAGCGGAATAAGGTTTGGTTGTTATTGTTTGCTTGTTTCATCTCATGCCATTGTGTTATATTCCTATATTGTTATAGTGGGCTTGAACACTTGGCTAAAATTCGCTTTAGATGAATTTGTCTAAAGAAATTGCATTTACTCAATATAGACCAATTGAGAATAGGATTTAGTGGTCCGTCAAAACTAAATACATCTACCTTAACATGCATAGGCATCTGTCATTATTTTTGGAAAATTTAACGGAAGATGGTTAAATTAAACAAGAAACTATTTATATTATATTGTTTTTGTGATGATTTTTCAATTTGACAAATGGATGATAAACTAGGGTAAGATTGTATCTATGAATTTTATGTGGAAAATTAATTAATTTTTAAATTTGAACTAATTAACTAATTAAATTTAAGAAATGTTTAGAAGATAGATTATGATTTTATTGAGATATGCAAGCTTATTTTGATGTTGAAGTTACCAGATCAAGCCTTGATCAAAGAATAAAGGGATTGTTTTTGGTGTTTCTCCTCTCTTACATTTTTATAATTAGCTTTACACCAGATCTAAACCAACCTTGTTTTAGTTTTCAATTTTTCCCTTTTGCAAGATCTGTTTGAAATTACCCTTGGATTGGATCCAAGAATTGGTATACTAGTACCCAATGATGACCCACTGCTCCAACAACACTTTTATTTATTTTTATATTATTTGTAGCATTTTTTCACTTTCATTAAAAGAATATTCATTTATTATCTCTTTATTTTGTGCTAGTTTAACCATAATCTATTACTAAAAAATGTATCATATTTTCTATGTTGTGGCTAGATTATCATAAAAACTTCTTTTTGTTGGGATCTACTAGGCTCATAATGGTGGTGCAATAGAAATATAAATTTTTTATTTGGCCTATTTAAGCCAACCTATAGATTTGAAAAGAAGACACACATACAAAAGATAATTAAGTCCGTAACTTATGAGTCAAAACAATTCAAACATGTAGTCTCTACATTGTCCACGTGGTGCAATTCCCTTGAGTTGATCATTGGAGGTGCTTGCGTCTTGACATCCAATGCCTTTCAAAAGGAGGTCATCATTCAAGCCTTGAGCGATTACTAGAGGAGTTGATCAACTCTTGAATTAAGGACTAGGAGGAAGAAATCCACCATCATTTGATGCAAAGGAGGGAGAGAAAGAGGGTTCAACTACCTTTGGTTATCAAAAGGAGTGGTCAATCACCCCTTTTTAATTGGGCTATTTGGCACAGAGGAGAGAGAAAAAAGTTCTAACTTCAATCTTTCCAACTCCTCCAATTAATTGCATACCTCAATTACTCTTATAAGGTAAGATATGTTCTCTTTCAATTAAAGGATAATTATTAATTAATCCAAGGAATAATCCCATTGAAACCCAATTCTACTCTTTTAGATTTCTAAAACTTTTAATGGGACTTATAGAAAGTTAATAGACCATAGTTGAAAATTGATCCCTATAATTAAAAGCCAAGTAACTCTTAATTAATTTTTTAATATAGTCCTCTAATGTGTGAATATAATAGATTAACTACTTAATTTATTACAAAATAAACCCCTTTAGATTAATCACTCTTAAGTAATAAATTGTGTTCCAACTTAATTCCTTTTTCTTCTTCTTTTGATTACTACTACGCGACTATGTGTCAGACTCGTATCTTGTGCGTGCGACTCTATAGCCTGCTAGAATTATTAGAAGATCAAACTCTTAGGTCCCACATGCAGATCTTTTTTTCGATTTATATACATAGGTAATGGATGATCTCTAGTAAAATATCATTAATTCCTAATATTCTAGAAGAACATATTAATCCATAAAGCCTTGCTATGCAATTCGGTGCTTTTATTATTGCATGTCATGGCGTGACCTAAGATATGGAAAAGTGTCTATCCCTTTAACCCACGTCATATGTCATTCAATTTCTTGATGATCCACTTGTTAGAAAGTGAATCTTGTCTCAATTCCACTTGTATTGTGCATAGAATTCTTAGATGATCTTCAATCGAATGGACAAGTAATATATCTCCTTCTACCAAGGGTGACCTTTGTCGAGTAAGCACCGCATCCACCTCCATATAGCTCGTAGTATTCCCAATGAATGTATATGTAATTCTTTGGATAAGACCCACCCACAAGTGTTAGAGCACATCAATCCTCATATGAGATAGGTGTGATAATCTTAAATCTAAGGACTAATTGCACCATTGTCATATGAGATTTCTATAGACTGTAGATATCGTATTATTTCTCATTAATAACCACTCTCATTAGCTTGTCCAACAATTCCACCTATATATTTGTCTAAGCATCAACATGCTATTTGCATGAGAATATCTACTGCTATCCTATAACAAAATTATAATATATAGGAGTACATCTGTAATACTTGATGTCCAATCTTGAGATTATTACTATCAAAGATTTTTAATAATGCTACATATATGTATAAATTTTGTCTCACACCCTGTTGGATCAATATACTATTACATACTACATAAAATTTTATAATCATTGTTCAAATAAGCGAAAGATTACATAAAAGAATAATTTCATTAATAGTGCAATTACGTATTAGATGCCCATATTGTTAAAGTTAATTGGCTTATCGCTTATCCCAAAAGCTACAGCTGTTAAGAAATTGATCAATTTCATATTCTTAATATTCCCCTTTTTGTGTGTATGGTATACTTTATTTGATTTAATAAAATATTAACACATGAATCGATGATAATTATTTTTGACACTCTTAGCATTCAAACTGTAGACTATGTTAAAATTAATTAATTAATATTTATTCTTAAGCTTAAGCTGTAAAGAGACCAATTTTTTTATTCTTAATATCTTAAAAAGTATTAAAAATGAGATAGATAGGAAAATTCCACTCCTTTAGTACCAAATCTTAAAAATGAGGTTTCTTAAATATACTTAAATACACACTTAAGTTTGTTGGCATTTTGGGTTGGATCAAACTTTCTCTTGTGATTGTGGTGAGGGGGCATATTAAAAAGTGGAAGTGAGACAAAAAAGTGTTGGCACAATCGATCCTTTTGGTGAGTGGGATTGATCACAAATTTTGATATTTGGGCAGAGAGTGTAAGCTAGGATTTATTCTTGTATTTGATATATGTATTTGAGTCATGTAGTATTTGGAGAAATGCATATAGAGACGACTTGGCATAGCTAAGGTCCGTTAATAACTCGATGGCCTGAGGTCTATGAAGATCAAAGAATGATGACGTGAAACATCCGAGGGACCCTAGTACGAGGAGCATCGGACTGTGACAGAGTCGAGGAAGTGGACGACGTAGGCAAAAGACATGAAGAATGAGGAGCCGAGGGCTCGGGTATATCTAAGAGACGTATAGCCCAATGGTAGATGACTTTAGGCGACAAGTATAACTCTTGTGAGTTGAGTGTTGAGAGTAGATCTCTATATAAGTGAACTCAACCTTAAAATTGGTCGTAGTTGAGTATCTAGTTAATTGGTATTTGGAAAATTTAATACCCTAAAATCTGATTATACATTGAGGCCTTGAGGGATTGTGGTTTTGTTGAAGATGAACCTTAATTGAATGATGGTTGAAACACTTGATACCCCAAAATCTATTTGAGGTTTGGGGATTGTGGTTATTTCAAGTCGACTGATGATAGACATTGTCCAACTGGTGGTAGCTAAGTCGACTAGGCAGTCTCGATAGCGAACATACTATTTTTGTTCATGGACTAGTCGAGTAGATCGGTTGATTGATGGAAGTAACAGTAGACAATGTGGAAGGTGTCGATAAAGCAACAACAGTCAAATGTGCTAACAACTACAGAAGAATAGTCGACTGATGAATGTCACTAGTCGATTGATGGTGTTGAACAACAATGGTAAGGATGAAGGCTTATAAAAGGAGGACTTCAAGTAAATTTGAAGCTAACGTTCCCATACTCAATTCAAGCATTCTTCGGGCTTTCTTGTATACATTTGAGAACCTTCTTGTGATCTTCATTGTAATCCAATCAAGAGCATTGTAAGAGGTTTCTCCACTCTGGTAATTGAATGAGAAGGAGAAAAGTAGTGGTTGATTCGGGGTTGATCCACCTGAAGGATCGATATTCCATGAACTAGGAGCCATGGGCTGCTAAACCATGTTACGTTATAGTGTGCTTGAGTTTGTTCTCTTTTCTTTATTTCCATTGCATTTTATTTTGTTTTAACTTTGTTGAGTAATTAGCAAGAACTGATTAAGTTGTGAATATTGGTGCAGTTTGTACTAATAATTTAACCCTAGGTTTTGATGTATAACAACAGGTTAAAGTTAGACTGTTATTGTTAAACAAGTTGAGTTGAGTGTGCAGGGTTAACTAACTTGATGGATCTAGAGGGTCAAACACCAGGCTGAAGTCCAGATGTGCGATTTTGGAAGGAGGTCCAGCTGGGTCAGAGAGGACTAGACAGTTGGCGGGAAGTCCAGTCGGGTCAAGGAGGACTAGACGATTGGCTGAAGTCCGAATGTGCGATTCCGGCAGGAAGACCTGGTGGGTCAGAGATCAAATGTCGAGGAGGTTACTCAGCAAATGGTAAGTAAGACAAGAAATTGGAGAGCGAATCTAGTGAGGACGGGTCCCCGGTAGAGACTTAGGCGTTGGTCCAACTTAGGTCCAAAGTGGAATTTTAAGTTGAGACTATGATTAAATCCTAGTCGTGGTAAGATATGATTTAATTCATATCTATCATGCATTGATTATATTTGCTAACTCTTTTTTTGCAGGTAGTTTGTACTAACATATTTTACAGGAGTTAGAGCAAAAGTAAGCTTCAGATGAACAATGCACGGTGTGCTGGAGGCGCCTCAGATGGCTAGAGGCGCCTCGGATGGCTGGGGGTGCCTCAATACGGGAGGCGCTGGGGGCTGGAGGCGCCTCGGATGGATGGAAGCGCCTCATCGCTTGGACAAACACTATTGACCCGCGGAGCTAATGGAGGCGCCCTGGAGTGCTCGGAGACGTCTCGGAGTAGATAAGCAACGAGTTATTTGAATCAGATTAGCCTCAATGGAGGCGCCCCTGAGCGTTGGAGGCACCCCCAATGGGCTATAAGCTCGACCAGCAGCAAAATACAAGACTTCCATACGCTGTTACGATTTTAGACTGCTGCCTCGGAGCTCCAAAACTGTTGTACTTCAACCTTGCTGCATCAGACTGACACCAGAACTGTTTCTCTGCAGCAGAATCCCCACCAACACACGAGCTCAATCAAGTTTCATCTTTCGTGTTGGTAATATTTATTTTGTTAATTCATTTTTGTAATTGCACAGAAAAATGTAGGGTTGTTACACTTCTCTCATCTTGTACGTGATTGCTTTTCCGGAAGTTTCCCGGAAAAAGATTTTAGTGGATTGCCCAAAGGGTCGTGAGCCTTGGAGTAGGAGTCGGCGAAGGCTCCGAATCAAGTAAAATAAACGTGTTCTTTTATTTTATTGTCTTCCGCTACGTACTTAAATTTTACGAACGATTTTCAAAACCGAGAAAAGAAAAGTTTTAAACACGTGATTCACCCCTCTCACGTGCACTCGATCTTACAAATAGTTCCTTGCTTTCCTACTGGAGCATCAATTAACTATCCTATCATCAGTCAACTAAGTATATGTTAGTCAACTGCCCAATCGACTCAGCCTTGAACAAAAACATTCTTTTTGCTAGCTTATCACCCTGAGTTGACCACTTAGTGGACTCAGCTCTCCAGTGAACTAGACTTAGTTCCAAATGACTGGAACTCCGACTCGATCATCCTAATAGTCGAGTCTCATCTAACTTAAAAGACTACCCTCACTCATGAGTACAAGTCTCTCAACTCTCACAGCTTAAAATTAGCTTGACTTCACTAGCAAGGCTCGTCTCTCGAATGCACCTAAGCCGTCGACTAGCTCCACGTGTCATCGTTCACTCTCTACTCTTTGTTTTCGTAGTTCACCTCCACCAACTATTGTCAATGTTACGTCTACATTCTCTACAGACCTCGAGCCATCAAGTTGCCAACTTAAACATGCCAAGTCATGCTCAACATCACTCGACCTTATCAAATTACAAGCTCTCCAAACTCCGTGTGTGTTCTATCAACTCCCTGTACACTTGAATATCAAATCACAATGCAAGTCCCAACTTAAACTCTTTGCATAAACATCAAAAACAAATTAAACTCAACCACTTGGGGCGCAATTGAACTAACACAAACTCCATCTTCATTTGTTATGTATTCTCTCCAACCAACCTTTTCTTCCTTTGGTTAACTCCATCCTTATTTTTTCTTTATTCTCTCCATCCAACCTTTTGTTATGGTATCTTATCTACCTTTTGCCAATTCTTTTTTATTTCACAACATCCACATGTGATAGGTATCTTCTTCAAGTATTCATGTAACTATTGGAGCATAAGGCAATATGAGTCAAGCCAAAACAAGGCTTATGTTAGGGTACAAAATGTGGTTCACTTTGGCCTAGCATGAAGGCAACCCAATAGTCAAGTGCAGGATTGTCTCATGCCTAATGCACAAAGCAACAAAAATAGAAATTTCTGGGGTTTACTTTGGTATTGATATATAGTCGCTAAGGGAAGAAACACTCAACTTTTGTAAAAGTTCATCAACTTATACTGTTGAGGTGGACAACATCATGGAAGATGATTCCAATGTTGTTTTTTATACTAAAGGCAGAGACAATATCTGGAATCAATATACATTATGGTTTTTTTCAATCCATTTATCATCATATTCTCATATTTAAACTAGGGGTGAAAGATAAACTTTTGATAATTTTTGTCTTGGTGGTTACTGAACTATTTGCTTCTATGATTTCTAACCTTAGTAGTTAAGGGATTTCTCCATTTAAGTTTGGTTTAGTTATGAAGAGTACTGGTTTACTCATTCACTGTATGTGAATTCCTTGACTATCATTATTTTGAGTGTCATATCATCTCATTGCATTATTATGCTATCCTAATTCTACCAAAGCATTATTTTATTTTATCTTGATAAAAGTTGTTGGTTTGCTTAAGTAGCCCTATAAATCCATTTGCTAACCTATATTGAGGTTGTGTACATTGTTGCTGCAGAGGCAAGAAAGAGGGAGTTTGAATTTGCAAGTTCATCTATGAACTTGGAACGGTTCCAGCATTACTAGTGCAATAATAATTTATTGTGATAAGAACGAGACAATTGTACAAGCCAAGGAGGGAGTTATCAAAAGTGGGGAATTCAAAATGCAAAGACAATCATCAAATGGCAATGTCATAGATCCACTGTCTAAAGCTTTATCCTAGAAGAAATCATATTCCATCATTTAGTACAAGATACGTGGGTGATTAGCGCTAGTACAAGTGAGAGATTGTTAATGATTGTGCCTAGAGGAATGTAATTTTGTATATGTTAATATCTAAGAGAATATAATGTAATCCAAAATGCCAACACATAGGTACTAGATATATATTTAAGAACCCCATTTTATTTTTGGATGTGTGACTAAAGAGGTGGAATGTTCTTTTTTGTTAGGACCGAGACGACCAAGCTAGAGAGGTTGAATAGTGAATGCCCCAAAATTTACTGTTGGGGTTGCAAGGTTGCAAACAAAGTCCCACATTGAAAACACATAGGAAATATTATAGGCTTATATATCTCCATTGGTATAAGACCTTTTAGGTAAAGCCCATGAACAAAACCATGAGAGTCTAGGCTCAAAGTGGACAATATTATACTATTTAGGAGATCTAAATCCATTCAGTCATAACAATTGATATTAGAGCTTGGACTGTCAGAACGTCTAATCGCCGACTGTGCACAAGAGCTATGGTCTAATCGAGCCATGTGAGTAGAGTATTAACCTCGAACAAAGAAAGTAGGGGCTCTCGTGTCCGGATCAAGAGGCTTGGACACCAGGCAGGAAGTCCTAGTTGCGGTTAGGTAAGGAAGTCCTAGTAGGTTGGGTGGACCGAGAGGCAGGAAGACCTGATGGGTCAAGGATCAGACGGGGGGCCCTGTGGTCCTTCGTTTGAGGGCGGATG
>JBBUKS010474140.1:0-17563 GCA_038050645.1 Hedychium gardnerianum
ATATCAGACTGCCAGCGGGATTGGTTGATGTGCGTAGATTATATATACTTTTATGTATTATTTGACGCATATTTTCTTGTATACATTGAATGTGATCTACATTATCACATCTTATTTTATCATATCATCATGCTTTCACCCTATGTTGTTTGGAGATCTGTTCTTTGCATGTTTTCATTGACAGGATGCGATTTGGAGCGAAAATGGAAAAATAATGAACATTGGGCAACTTTGGAGGGAAATCAACAAACGTGAATGTGCCCCTGGGCATGACTGTGTTCTTCAAGCTGACATGGCCGTGTCTTCAAAAGATATGGCAGTGTATCCCAGGAGTCAGCCAAAACTCTGCCCCAGCAAAGCTCGTGCCAGGATCGTGCCAGGAGGGCACGACCATATCTTTGCCCCAGTAGAATTCATGTCAGAGTCATGCCAAGAGGGCATGGTCGTGCTTTAAAGGAAGAACAGAGTATTCTTTACATCAGGGCCGTTCCTAGAGGCACGACCATGTACCAAGGTCAGGGCATTACACGGTAGTGTCTCACTTTTTGAAGGATCACACGGCCAGCTGTACCAGAGAGGTACGACCATGCCTCATCCCGTGCCTCTCACATGGCCTAACTGTGCTTGAGAGGCAAGGTCGTGTTTTAGCTGTCGATCTTTACACACCCTGGCCGTGTCTTGGGGACACGATCGTGCGCCCGAAAAAGCAGGGGTCGTGCCCCCTACCTATAAAAGGGGTCTTCTTTACCCTTTACAAGGGTTTTTCCCTCATGGGAACCCACTAGATTCGGAGCCATTACTAGATTTTGAAGTTCTACCAACGATCCGAGACTGATTTCTCCATTTCGTCCACCATCCAAGCTAGGAGATCACTCCTGAAGATCCAAACCACAATCGCTAAGCTTTCTCTTCTCCTTTCTTTGAATTTGAGTTGTAGAATATTTTATTCATTGTCTTTGGGTTTAATCTCCTTGTTTATGGAGTGGATACTCTTGATTCTAGGGTTAGGGAGTAATTATGATGTGTTATTGATGTATGAACTATGGATATGCCATTTTCTTGTTTCTATGAAATGCTTACTTCTTGTGCTATGTGTGTTGTGTTGTATACATGTTTGACAAAATGCGTATGTGAGTAATGCATGTAGATGTGAAGAATTTATTCCTATTTTAAGATTTCTTCTGGGCTGGATAATCAGGGGATCATTAGTGAAAAAGGATACCCATGCAACCGGACTTATTATACCCTTAGTGACAAAGGGTATCGATTATTAACCACTTCTTAGGGTAATAACCTTGAAATATGGACTAATCCTTTGGTTAACAAGGGCCTTGATGAAGCCAAAGAGATAATAGAAAGTGTGGCAATGAACCATCATCAGTGGGTGTCAGAGAGAAGCAAGCCAATTAAGATACCCAAAATACATGGTGTAAGCACTTTGGGTCTAATCTCAGCTAAGATGGATGTCCTCACCAAGAAGTTTGAATATATGAATGTTAAATATGGTGAATGCGATAAGTACAAGTTGTGAGATATGTGGTGATATGGAGCATACAAAAGAAGCTTGCCAACTTGGAGCAATCTCTGCACAACTAGCTCAGATTGAACAAGTGGATGCAATAGGCAATTTTAATTTGAGGCCCAACAACCAGTACTCCAACACCTACAACCCCGAACGAAGAAATCATCCAAACTTCTTCTATCACAACAAAAACCAAGAGCAAGTGGAGCAATCATTAAGCTTTCAGCAAAATTCACAACGCTCAAGATTCGAGAAAATATTTGAGGAGATGCAAGCTACTCAGTTGGAAATGAAAAATGACATTAAGAAACTTGGTGGGAGATGGACAACGTTGAAAATCATTTAAAGATTCTTGATAATCAAGTAGCGCAAATAGCTAGTACCTCTTCAAGACCACAAGGATCATTTCCAGGAAAGCAAGAATAAAATCTAGTTGAGCACTGCAATATCATTTAACTAAGGAGCGGATGGACCTTAGGGCAACCCCAAGTGACTTCTACATTATAAGGGATCGAGCGTATGTCGATTGGAGAGACAATTCTTTCCTCTTCACAAAATGATCATATCTAAGAGGAAGTCGAGAACAACGAACCGTTTGAGAGGAACCCCATGGGTAGATATGTACTGTCGATATCCTTTCCTCAACGGATTTTAAAAGCCAAGAAGGATGAGGAATTTGATAAGTTTCTAGAGAAAATAAAAGAACCCTCTTATGAATGCTCTCCAACAAATGCCAAAGTTTTTCAAATTCATGAAAGAAATTCTATCAACCAGACAAAAGAAGGATGGTAGCGAGATGGTAGCCCTAACCAAGGAGTGCAACGCTCTCATATCAAATCAAATGCCTCATAAGTTGAAGGATCCCGGAAGCTTCTCCATTCCCTGCACCATAGGGACAACTACCATTCAGAAAGTTTTTTATGATTTGGGGGCTAGTGTTAGCCTCATGCATCAATCTTTATGTAATAATTTGGGATTGAAAACTTGAAACTTACAAGTATGACACTGGAACTAGCAGATCACTCTCATAGATACCCATTGGGTGTTCTAGAGGATGTGTCAGTTAAGGTAGGAAACTTTATAGTCCTTACCGACTTTGTAGTTCTAGAGATGGAGGAGGATTCTAAGATCCCCATCATCCTAGGAAGACCATTCTTGGTTACTGCAAGAGCTATCTTTGATGTAAAAGATCATAAGCTCTGATTGGAAGTGGGAGAGGATAGAGCTTGCGTTCATTTATCTAATGTCTCTTATACTCTACTTGTATCTGATGAATGTAACAGGTATGAAGAAGTCAAACAAGTAGAGACCAAAAATAGATCTCTGAAAGAGAAGGAAAAACCACCAGAAGAATCGTACTTTGATGGCAAAGAACAAAGGGTCGGACCCAGATATGAAAAGTACATCATCTCGACGAAGGCTATGATGGAGAGAGAGGTTCTGGGCCCAACTGACCATGGAGGAGGGGAACACAACCCCTTCAAGGCAAAGGCTCCGAATTGAGCCAAATTAGGGGTTGATCTCGTGACCTTAAATGAGCGCATCTTGGGAGGCAACCCAAGGGTTTACTTTAAATGTTATTATTTTTTTATTTTCTGGTCTTTTCATTTTATCTTTATTTGAGTCTTATTATTATTTTTTTTTCTTCTATTCAGATGGATTGACTTACATGAGCTGGCCGTGAATTGTCCATGGGCGTGGAAGGTCATCGGAGGAAGAAACACAAGTAGAGAAAAAAGCAGAGCATAAATTAGAGGATGACCGTGTCTCTCTAACACGACTGTCTCTCTAACACGGTTATGTCTCTTTTCCAGGGAGATTTCATGCCCAGGCCGTGCCAAGAGAGCACGACCATGCTGTGACCACAGAGAAAAATATGCCCAAGTTGTGCCAGGAGGACACGACCGTGTCATAAGCACAACACTATACATGACACGATCGTGTTTTTTATCACACAATCGTGTCTCTCCCCGTGTTTCTTCCCTCTTTTAAAAAAAAACCTCAATCACGACATGGTCGTGTCATTCCAACATGGGCGTGTCAAGCAAATAGAGCCATCACAGCCCAGGTTGTTCTTTTTGGGCATGACCGTGGGGGCTACCCACCGGTACTTACCCTAGGGAACGACTGTGCCCCTACCTCCTTTCTCCCGCTTTCTTCAAGATTCATGATTCAAGATCTAGATCCCTAGATCTCTCTTTTCTTCTCCTTCTCTACAACTAAGAACTCTCTAATCCCTCTTAAATTTTAACCATGTCCAATATTTTGAAGAGACTTCGAAGAAGCAGTGAATCCAGAGGAAGAGGTGACTCAGGCAAGGACAAAGTAAAGGGAATTGATAAAGGCAAAGGGAAGGCATCCGAGAAAGGGAAGGCAATCGGGAAGGGAAAAGGGAAGCAAACTACACACGATGATGAGGGTAACGAAAATTCATATGACATTATTTTCCATAATGAAGATCAAAAATCTAGATATGATAACTTAGTTAGCCATAAACTTGTTTGTACTCATTACATTGATAGTTACACCATGGAAGTCTTAGAAATTAGGGAAGACATTGATTGGATGAATTCCTTAGTTAACCTAGATTAACCCTAGAATTCCTTAGTTCTACCCACTTCAAATCTAGCAATGACAAAAGGAAGATTTATTTTCTCTTGTTAAACCAGGATTATGAGTGGTATTTATACGACTTCAATAATTATTTTTGTTTGCCCAATGAGTGTAAGCATGAGTTTCATTGCGAATTTGATAGCAATGATTTTTGGAAAAGATTGCTTTAACTCATGAATCCTATGATCCTTCCCGTTCTAAGGCTTCTTTACTTTAAAACCCGATTTTATGATACCTTCACCGTGTAATGAGTAAGACCATTTTTGGTCGGGGTGAGAGTGATAGTGTAATGTGGAAAATAAAACTCTATTATTTTTGGGTAATGTTGAATGAAGTCTACTTTAATTCAGGATTATATTTTCTCCAAACTTTAGCAAAAGCTAGTAAAGCGCCTTCGGGGACCATTGTATTTGGGGAGTTTATCACACAAATCGCTGTCAACTTGGGCTGTGAACTATTTGGGTTAGAGGTTCTACACGGTAACACCAAGAATGACTTAGGTACTTGTCTAACGATCAAAATGATTTGTCGGGAAGCAAAAGGTTTTAGTTTCATTAGTAAAAATGGGCTTCCTCTCCCTCTTCCTAATCCTGACTGCACTTCAATAAGAAACCCCAACAATTGGATCATTTGAGATCCCTTAATTGATCTTGCTCCTTCTCATGTGGACATACCTAGATCCTCCTCCCATAGAGCCTAACCCGCTAGACACTCATTCGCTTATGGCGATGCGAGTCACTCTAATTTTGACTTTTCTGACTTCCGTGCTTCTTTGGACACTCTTCATGAGGAGCATAGTACCACCCCAACATAAGTTGAGGGGCATTGTGCATTGACTCAAGAGCAGTTTCAAGAAATACAAGACCACTTTAGGAGGATGATGAATTTTCAGGGGCAAGTCACAGAATTTATTAATGATTTTTACAATGAACAATATAGAAATAGAAATTTTAAACGCTCGATGGACGTGACGAGGCAGCAGGTAGCCTCACTTTATCAATATCATGAGCACCTTGGAAACTTGCCAAATATGATTAGATTCCCACCCAGGCCACGTCCTCCACCACCTGAGGACCTCCCTCCTTCGTCATACCCTCTTCCACCATTTCGTTCTCCGATATACGACCCTCCACCACTATATTAATTTCATTGGGATAATAAAAAGTTTGAGTCTGGGGAGAGAGTTATACATATGTACATAGTTTTTTTTTTTTTGCATCTTACTTTATTTGAGTTATTTTGATTTTATTTTAGTTTTGTGGCATGTCAGTTGCATCATCTTCACACTATAGCATGACTTATTTTCTTATAAAAACTCTAGCACGCTTGTATCTAAACTTTCATATGTTGTGATGTATGTGATAGTATGCTTAATGATCTAATTTTTTCTATCCATAGTAACATGAAGTGAGTTATGTTTTTCTTTGAAAAGGTTGAGGATTTGCCTAGTTTTAGGATCTCTTTACACTATGCTTGACTTTGAGAGTAGATACATATGAAAATAGTCATGATTTATAGAATTGGACTAGTACTTTTATTTCTAAGGTAATTTTTCAACTACATTTTGATTACTGGAGAAACTCAGATCATGACAACTCATTTGGAAAAATCAAAAATCCCCTTTACTTATTCTAGTGTTATATAATGTTACATCTTGTAAAAAAAACATGATGGAATAAGGGAATAAAAATAGTTATCGTGAGTGGAAACCAATAAGTTACCCGTTTGAGATCGAGTTAGGTTATTGGGGAAATAACTATTGTGTTTCTCTTGGTCTGAGCTATCCTTTGAGACCTTGTGTAGTTTAAAAAAGATGAACCATGTGTGTTGCAGGAAAGTGCCTATCACTGGAAGCACAAGGAACATAGTTAGATGACAAATTGACTAGGCTTGGAGTTGAAACTTGAATTGTTAAGCCACTCATCGCAGTGAACACAGATAACTTTAACTTAGGTCATTCTCAAACTTTGTATCATGCTCACCAATGAAACTATAGGATAGGACTAACATGACTCACTAGGGATTATGATGCATCTTATTGCCACACGAATCTAGATTGTAGGTTTTTACTTGAGGACAAGCAAAGGTTTAAGTCTGGGGGTCTGATGTGCGTAGATTATATATACTTTTATACATTGTTTAACGCACATCTTTTTGTATTCATTGTTTATGATCTACATTATTGCACCCTAATTCATCATATTGTTATATTTTCACTCTATGTTTTTTGAAGATCTGCTCTTTCTCTATTTTAATTGAATGGAGCTAAAATGAACATTAGAGTAGCAAAAGACAAAGTTTATCAGCTGACATGATTGTGTCTCATTGAGACACGGTCGTGTCTCCCAAGAGCACCAGCTTCCCATCGTGTCTCATTGAGACACGGTCGTGTCTCCCAAGAGCACCAGCTACCCAGCCAAAACACACGGCACGATCGTGTCTACTTAGACACGACCATGTCTTTTCTCCAGCAACACCCATGCTGGGGCCGTGCCTGAGAGGCACGGTCATGCTTCAACAAAAGAGCAGCTTAATCTCCACACCAGGGTCATGGCTAGAGGAATGACTATATTCCAAGGTCAGGGATTTACACGGCTTGGCCGTGCCTCATCCACAAAAGATCTCCACGGCATGGCTGTGCTTGAGAAGCACGATCATGCTTGAGAGGCACGATCGTGCTTCCTACAGCCATGCTAGCAGTAGGATCTTGAGTCACATGCCATGACCTTACCTTATAGGCACGACTGTGCCTTCTCCATAACATCAATCCATGGCTTGGTTGTGCCTCAAAGGCATGACCGTGCCTTCTCCTCCTAGAAATTACATGTCACTACCGTGTTTGGGAGACACGGTCGTGTGACTGAAAAAATAGGGGTCGTTCCCCCTTCTATAAAAAGGGTCTTCTTCCCCCTTTTCATGGAGGAAGGGTCTTCCCCTCTTGGAAACCCACTTGGTTCATTTCTGCACCAAATTCGTATGATTAATCAACAATCCAAGGTCGATTCCTCCACTCCGTCCATCATCCAAGCTAGGAGACCACTCCCGAAGACCCAGATTTTAACCGGCTAAGCTTTCTCTTCTCCTTTCTTTAGATTTGAGTTGTAGAATATATTTTTTTTGATGTCTTTGGGTTTAGCTTCCTTGTTTATGGAGTAGATCTTTGTACTCTAGGATGTAAGGACAAATTGTAGTGTGATGATGATGATAAACTCTATGGATTTGCCACTTTCTTGTTTCAATGACATGCTCATGCCTTGTTCCTATTTGATGAAATGTGTGTATGAATTTTTATTGAATTATGACATGTTTTATTTAATGGATGTGAATGATAGATCATCACGTAGAGGAGACACTCTAGATTGTATGATTGGAGGGTCATTCGTGACAAAGGGTATTCCTTTAACCGGACGTTCTAGAGTCTTTACCTTGAAATGATGGTCAATTCTTCACAAGGGAGTATCTAATTAGGGCTTAATGGATTTACCTTAATTCTGTGTTAGGAAGTGACTTATATAATTTAGATTATATGACTGGAGGGGGGCTCATGTGACAGGGGATATTCCTTTAACTGGACTTTCTACGTTATCTTTTTTACTTAATAGCATTGAATGTCAATAGAATAAACACTCCGGTGTATCCATCGCGGGGTTGTGTTAGAATTTAGTTAGACTCACTATAAGAGCATGAACACAGGATATGAAATGAATGATTCATAGTGCATCATCTAGCATTGCAATGAAACTGTAATTCTAGAGTCGCTTCCCAAATCACTTTCATCAACTCACTTGCGATTCTCTCTTTCTCTCTCTCTCTCTCTCTAGTTCACAAGCTTACAAGCAACATTCGATAGTCTAGATAATTTCCTTTGCAAACTCAACTAGTGCTTTGTCCACAGTTTCTGTGGGATTGATATTTTTATTACTGATGACGTAATCATGCACTTACGGTAGCGTAACACCTGTAAACTCCTGGCGATTAGGCACGACCCGTACAAGTTGGCATGGGAGGTCCATGATGGGCATTGATAAGGGCTAAAGATTGAGCATGGGTCATGCCAACTGGCACGAACCCCTCTGTGTCGAGCACTATAGGCTCCAAATTCTAGGCACGACCCTACCAATTTGGCCACGACTCGTGGCCACGGGCCGTGGCAGTTGTTCTTCCCTTGGAAAGTTGTCTTTGAGTCTTGTTTTGACTCATTTTCGTGCCCTATCAAAGAAAATACACAAGAGCAGCTCTCCTAACTAGAAAAATATCAAAATGAAGCATGAATAAGTGAAAGCATGGAATAAATGCTCAATACATGAGATAAAATGTGTACTAACTATGATAAAATTCATATATGAAATGCACACATCAAAATTTCCCAAACCAAACATTTGCTTGTCCTCAAGCAAATATTAATATCTAGAACACATGTGAATGATCATATCTCAAACTCATTTAGTTCACTTAATCCTATCAAGTAGTATTACCATAAAGCAAAGGTATTAGATTAGTTTCACCAAGCCTATAAGAAAGTCAAAGTGCTAAGTGCATAGTTTGCTACTAGAGTTTTCAAGTTCCGATCTTAGTCAAGTCATCATCCTATCATGTTCCCAAGGTTTCCAACATTAGGCACTTACCTGCCATATGCGAGATTCGTTCCCTCTTCCCAACACAAAGTCTCAAAGGAGTACTTGGTATCAAGAGAAATCTAATAGTTACTTTTTCAGTAACCTAACTCGGTCTCAAAGGGGTAACATATTAGTTTTCACTCATGGCAACTATTTGTTTTTATAATCTCTTATTCATTTATTCTTTTTTTTTTCACTAAGTGTTTGCAATATGCAACACTTGAGTCAAGAGATCAGATTTTTTCAAATGAGCTAACAACAACCGAGATTATCCAGTAACTAAAATATTGGGAGAAGGTCACCTATAATTATCAAGGTACTAGTCCGACAAGATGAATCATGACTAAGTCATACTAAATCAACTTTTTGGAAACAAAACATACATGAAGTGAAATATTTGAACTATCAAGTAGGTAATTGGTGAAACATCATCAACTCAACAATGCTTCATGATCTTACTAAAAGATAAAGAGAACATGAGTTACCAAAAAAAAATTTAAAGAGTACATTCACATGACATTATAAAGATTCTACTTAAAGGACAAGTCTATTTATGCATGCTTCAAGTTGACAACCAAAATGATTAAAACTAACAAAATAAAATACGATGAAAATAACTATTAAACTAAAAAGCTATGATAAAGCATCACAAAAAGGCATACTAAACAACACTAACAAAAATAAAACAAACTAATCCTTAAAGTGAGGCGCTCCTACAATAAAAATTTGATCAACGTGGAGGACGAGGAGGAAATTGAGGAAAGGGAGGCATGTTAAAATTGCTAGGAACTCGGGAGCAGAAGTTACGATGCCATTGATACAAATGATTGATTTGAGATGTTGCACTATCCTCTACTCCCCTATGATCTTCTTTCCTTCCCCATTGTTGACGTTGTTCAAATATAAACTGCCTCACCTCACTCTGAAATTACCTTTGATCTTTGTCTATAGGCTGCCTCTTCCTGTCTCTTTCTTGCCTCAGCTTGAAAATACAATTCAACCTCATCATAGTGCATATCTGGCCTCTAAAAATATCTTGTGAGACCTTCTATTCCACTGCTGCATTGGCCCCATTGTTGCTCTATATTTTGCCTTATTGCAACCTGTTCTGCATGGATATTATCAAGGCTAGCACAAAAATCAATAAAATCATACATAAAAGGGCATGTTGTATGCTCATGATAAGAAAAAGAAGGTCTAACCAATTATGTGTTTAGAGTGGGTGGCTCATCTCTGAATACCGGTGGCTCTTCTATAACTATGGGAGATCTCTACCTGTCAGGGTGGACTACTGGTATAGTAGCATCTCAAAAGGAGGCAAGTGTGGTTCACTAGATGGAAGAATTGGTGGGATTCACTATAACCTCTAATTTTCTGGGTTGGTGATTATGGTGTATTCAGTGTTGGGTAGTTTAAATATTGCGTGATTTTTCATGACAAAAGTAAATGACTCACCATCGCGAATGAACATCTTCGAAGATAAGCATACCCCTATGTCTATACTTGAACTACCTTCCATACTTTCCAACTCACTCAAATCATACTTGAGGTTTTCAGCTATATGGGAAATTAATCCACCAACCATTATCATCCTTGAAAGGGCTTTTCCGATCTTAACAAGATGTCTAATAAAATGAGAGCCAAAGTTGATGCTCTCTTCATTCATCATACACCATGGGCATAAAAGTTTAATTAGTCTCACAACCCCTTCACTATCTCCTCTGTCAAAAATGGTATTTGCCATTATTCTATGGAGGTAGTAGAAAATGAGATTTTGTAAATGAGAGGCTTTCGCCCTTGAAGGATCATATTCATTTAATCCTATCAATTCCCACCAAACCTCTTTTGCCTTAAAACCTTGGGTGATCTTCTCTCCCCCCTCCCCAGTCGAAAGTTTGAAATAATAATTGAATTATTTTAAAGATCACTCGTAATCATCATAAAACATTTGAAAAGTGATCCTCCCCTCCGTGGTGTTCTCTCCAATTAAAATTTTGGCCTCCAAAGAACTAAGAAATTCAAGGGTTATCCTAGCATAAGTGGAATAACGTATAGTCATCAACTCGCCCCAACTCACTCTATTTATTAACCAAGATATATCCTCCTTGATCTCTAGGACTTCCACAACATGTTCATCTAAATATCTAGTTGGCATAATCCTACAATTTACAAGGATATCATAACGTGCTATATGAATTTCATCACAAAAAATGATACCATAAGGATTGTTACAATTGTCACGTGCTTTCTCCTTTCCCTTAGTTTTAGATGTAGATGTTTCTCCTCTCCTTGTCCTCTTCATCTTTGCTTCAAATGAGGGAGATCTCTCAAAGGATGAAGGTTTTCCGAAAGCTTGATCACACAGGCAAAGAGAGAATATGAAGATCTAAGGCAAGGGGAGGCTTATATTCACGATTTAGTGGAGGAGGATGAAGGGTTTTGCGGAGTTCTAGGGTCACCATGGGCGGCGTCACGGCTAGCCTTCGGCTGGCATGGGCGAAGTTTAAATAGGGTTCAGGCGACACGGGCTGTGCCGGTTGGCACGCCTCCCCCCGTGTCAAGCACTGTGAGTATTCTTATTTTTCTAGAAATCTCGACCATGGGTCATGCCGGCTAACACGAGCCCCTAGTGTTGGGCACTATGGAATTTAGGAAATCGACTAAAATTTGGCATGACCTGTGCTGGCTGACACGGGCCCCCCCTGTCAGGCACTGTGGAGCTCCAAACTCTTGGCACGGACCATGCTAGCTGGCATGACCCCCCCACCGCTAATGGAATATTATGAAACTTCCTATGATGATTTGTGTTTGCCCAATGACTTGCAAAATAAAATGACTTGATCAAACACACATCGAAACTAAAAATTTAATGAAAATAAAAATTCAAATGATCTATGAAACGCTTGGGTTGCCTCCCAAGAAGCATTTATTTAAGGTCTTTAGCTTGACCCCTTTTCTCAACTCAACTCAGAGCCTTTGCTTTGAGGGGATTCCTCTCCCCTCCTCCGAGCATTCCAAGTTAACAAGGCTCATCCCTTGCCTTGGTTTTAAGATTACTTTCCTCTCCATTGTCATCTTCTTGGACATTAGTGGTAATCCTTGCAAGGTCAAACTCCATCTTATTCTTTTCAACTGAAAATGAGAGTTTGTGATTTCTCACATCTATAATTACTCTGACGGTGGCTAAGAACGGTCTTCCAAGTATGAGAGGGATCCGGAGGTCCTCTTCCATCCCTAAGACTACAAAGTCATTTGGTACAACAATGTTGCCAATTTTAATAAGGACACTCTCTAGGACTCCCAAAGGGTACTGACAAGAATGGTCGGCTAATTGCAAAGTCATTGTTGTAAGTTTTGGGTCCACCAGACCTAGCCTCTTGCACATATAAAATGACATCAAACTCACACTTGCATCTAGATCAAAGAAAACTTTGTTGATTTTCTTAACCCCAATGAAGCATGGAATAGAAAAACTTTCTGGATCCTTAAGTTTGGGAGGAAGTTTATTTTGTATAATGACACTACACTCCTCAGTGAGTGCAATGGTTTAAATTTCTTCTTTCTTCTTATGCGAGATGATTTCTTTCATGAACTTTGCAAATTGTGGCATTTGGTGCAAAACATCAAGCAATGACACGTCCACACAGATTTTCTTTAGCATCTCTAAATTTTTTCCAAATTCCTCATCTTGTTTTGACTTTGCTAAATGTTGTGTGAATGAAATTGGTGATTGATAAGGTTGCACTGGAGGTTTTAGCAAAGTGTCTTCTTTGTGTTCCTTTAATTTGCTTAACTCCTCAACCACTATAGGCATTTTAGGTGCACCCATTTCTTTATTAAGGTCCTCTTCTACATTCTTCATGCTTTCATTTGAACCTTGCAACACCTTCCCACTTCTCAGATTAATGGCATTAATATGTTCTACCGGGTTAGTCTCCGATTGTCCCAAAAATTTCCTCGGAGTTCTTGCAATTGAACTTGCCACTTGTGCTACTTGGCTCTCAATCATCTTTGTATGGCTAGCAAGGGAATCAACTGAAGTCTTCAATTCTTTGATCATGATCTCATGATTGGAGTGTTGTTGTCTGAACTTTTCATTAGCTTCAGATTGTTTTGCTATGAATTGCTCTATCATTTTCCTTATGCTAGATTTTTGTGGTTGTTGTGAAAGTTTAGAATTTTAACCATAAATCTCTTGATTCTGATATGGATAATAAAAATTTGGATGATTTTGTCATCCATGATTGTATGTTCTGGAATAGGGGTTATTTGGCCTTAAATTGAAGTTATTAAGTGCATCAACATGCTCTACCCGACCCCCTTGCATAGTTGTTAGAATCGAGCAATTTTCTCCAATATGGCCTGAATTTTCACAGGTGTCACAAGATATATTAACAACATTGACTGGGTTTACATTTAATAAATCAAGTCGCTTGCTCATTACATCTAATCGTGCATCCATGAAGTCCTCAGAATTTACTAAGTGCATCCCCGGAGTTGACACGGGAACACTTCTCTCAGTAGCACATTGATGATGGTTGAAAGCTACACTTTCTATAATGTATTCGACTTCTTCTAGCGTTTTGTTCATCAAAGCTCCCCTAGTGGCCGAGTCAAGTGATAGCTTAGCGACATATGAAATCCCATTATAGAATGTATGGAGAATTAACCATCTTTCAAGCCCATGGTGTGGGCATTGCTGCAATAAGCTCTTATAGCGGTCTCATGCATCAAATAGTAACTCTCCATCCTTTTGCATAAAATTTGTGATAAGGTGTCGCATATGCACTGTCTTGCTAGGTGGGTAGAACTTGCTCAGAAATTTCAATTCGCATTGATTCCATATTGCAATGCTCTCGGGAGGAAGTGATGTAAACCAAATCTTGGCTTTGTCTCTTAATGAGAATGTGAATAACATCAGTCTTATTGCATCAGCAGGAATCCCATTTTGTTTGAATGTTGCACACATTTTCAAAAAATTCGCGAAATGTAGATTTGGATCTTCCATGGGAGTTCCTCCAAATTGGCACTGTCGCACCATACGTATCAAGGTCGACTTCAATTCAAAGTTGTTTGTCTCAATTGAAGGTCTTACAATGCTATATCTCAGCCGAATAAAATTAATCTCCAGGTAGACAATTATTGTTTGCTATAGCAAGATTCTAGGGTGTTTGATTTTGATCCATTGTTCTTTCCTCAGTTAGTCTTCGGTGAAACGTTCAATCTATCTCTGAATCAAATGACAATAAAGCCCCTAACCTTATAGACCTTTACATGTATTCCTGAAAAAGAAAAGAAACAATACTAAGAAATATGAAAACAAATACAAATGTAAAACAATAAAGAAAAATAGTCTAATCTAATCGATTTGTTATTCATTAATATTAACCAAAACTATTCCTTGGCAACGGCGCCAAAAACTTGATGTGTGCAATTCGCAAGTGCATGGAGTGTCGTCAAGTAATAAAAAGATCGAATCACAGGGAATGGTGGTCAAGTACTAGTATATTAAGTAAATGCAATTGTCTAGACTAATCTGGTATTGGGTTGTTTGAAAAGAAAGAACTAAAACAAGAAATCAAAGAATTATGTGAAGAAAAGGAGAATTGAGCTTACTAAGAGGAGAGAGAGAGAAAGAAGTAATTCGAAGAAATTTGATGGGGGAAATGATTCTAGGACTTTAGTTTCACCTAAACGATTGTAAACACTTAATCTATGTTTGATTTCCTATCCTCAATGGTGATTTATGTAGGTAGACTATCATATGTATCCGATGTGAACTTTTGGAACTACATTGGCGTTTCAATTCCAATTATCCTCTACCTTCAAAGCGATAGAGTTGAGGAGTTTCTTTCCTAAGGGGATCTCTATCACATGATTCCACAACCCCTGAGATGCCTACACTTACTGTATGGCTACGAATTAGAATTGATCGGTTAATATCTAAGACAATCTATTACTCCTCATGTCATACTGATCTACTTTCGTAGTCGACTCTCCACGTCTCGGGATTCTATGGGTCGGAGGATTGAGTTCTCCTTTCGGTCCTTGCCAAATCCTTGTGGAATACGAATCATGTGCTTTTGGCATCGAGATTGTGTTAAAATAATAGATCCGGAACACAAACACTCATGTCATTGAATAAGAATAATTCAAACTCTATAGATTAAACAAGTAATGTTTACATATGAATAAGACAACTTTATAATCCTAGAATCAAAAGTCTACTCCATGAAATCTGAGTTACAACCAGAAAACTTCATGAATACAAGTTTCAATCTAGATAATTCAAAAATGAGAAAGAAAAGCTTAGTCTAAATGTAATGTCTTGTCTCTAATTGCTCTCTAATTCCAATTCTGGGTGTTTAGGCATTGAAATCTCCTCCAATCCGCTATTGAAAGTCTTCTTGGGGCCCTTGGATGACACCCAATCGGAGATCCCTCTTTACATTTGGAATTTGGCTTATATAGGTGGATCTCTAGGTGCCTGACACACGGGTCGTGCCCCTCGACGCCTGTGTCGGGCATTATGGATGATGGCGGGCGGCAGCATGGGCCATGTCGGCTGGCATGACCCTGCCCATGGAGGAAGTTTGAAGAAGTTCATGATCTGACAAGGCTCGTGTCAGCTAGTATGGGTCCCCCGTGTTGAACACTGGAAGAGTCTGAGTTTTCAACATGAGCCCCCCATGGTGAGTACTATAAACTCCTAGCGATTAGGCACGGCCCGTGCCAGTTGGCAAGGGCGGTCCATGGTGAGCGCTGATAAGGGTTGAAGATTAAAAAGGGCATGCCAGCCTGCACGCCCCCCCTCGCATCGAGCACTATAAGCTCCAAATTCTCGGCACGACCCTACCAATTTGGCAACAGGCCATGGCAGTTGGTCTTCTCTTGTAAAGTTATCTTTAAATCTTGTTTCAACTCCTTTTCATGTCCTATCAAAGAAAATACACAAGAGTAGCTCTCCGAACTAGAAAAATATTAAAATGAAGCATAAATAAGTGAAAACATGAAATAAACACTCAATACATGGGATAAAATGTGTACTAACTATGATAAAATCCCTATATAAAATAAACACATCAGGCGCTTGTATCTTTGGTCGCCTGGAACTAGTATGGTCGCTCGGATTCAATTGATTCAGGCCAACTTCCAATTATAGCTCCGTACATCATAGTGTTAGCACACTAATAATATAATAATTATTTGGACAGTTACAATTGTCCCTATCTCGACTTAGGATTTCTAATGAAACCCTTTGGTCAGATCAGTGCCTATTATTTCCCTCAATGGGAACGTGTCCTCACCATTCTTCCTTTTAGAAGATTCTTTCCACTCAATAGAGTTTCTTTGATTTGCCAAACATCTGGTCCTCCAGATCTATTTGGACTTACTGCTTAGCATTCGATCCTCTGACACTAGGACTTCTTTCGATGTCTGATCCTTGCTGACCCATCGACCTGCTAGACGTTCGGTACACTAACCCATCTAGACTTCTTACTTGGTGTCCTCAATCTGCCAAGTCTTCTTCCTAGTATCTGGTCTAACTTGTAGGTACCCCAGGTTAGTTTTGATATTGATTAACTGAGTTAAGTAAGACCCGTGTTATTTTAATGCCTTGTGTCTAAGTGTGCAGGAACTTAGGAACATAAGAAGTCGAGCGGAAGATGCAGGGAGTGAGAAGGATGATATGGGAAGCGAGTTGACGAGCTCGGTGCATCTGAGAGACGAGGAGCTATGGAAGAGTATACTAGTGGAGCGAGAAGGACGTGGTCCTAGGGACAAGAATCCTGGAGAAAGTCTGCTCGAGGAGAAGGTCGGGGTTGGGTTCGGGTGAGCTCAACTCCGGACGACCGGAGCATCACCCAAGAGATCGGAAGGAAGAATGGTCGATGTTCAAATTGACCATTCAAGGCGCTCGAGGAGCCTCGATTTAATTGGAGGTGCCTCGGACGTCAGCTGCTGGAGGAGATATGGATGCATTGGAGCTGCCTCGCCCACCAGTTATTGGAGGCGCCTCGAATGCATTGGAAGCACCTAGACCACCTAGAAAGCAGTTGTGAAGCTGAGATTAGGTCAGTCGACTCGAGGCACCCCCATTAGTTCGGGGCACCCTCCAATACGCTAGACCAGTAGGGAGACATTGCGATGAGGATATAAGTTGTCTTGTTGGAGGCACCCTCAATCATCCGAGGCACCCCCAATAGTATCACATCAGCAAACTGTCATTTCGACTAGAATGCTATAAATAGAGATCTCGTCCTCTATTCTAATACAACACACTCTATACTTTCAATTCCGTTTCCGATTTCCAAGTTCGTGCTTTC
Source organism: Hedychium gardnerianum (assembly GCA_038050645.1). Classification (NCBI taxonomy): domain Eukaryota; kingdom Viridiplantae; phylum Streptophyta; class Magnoliopsida; order Zingiberales; family Zingiberaceae; genus Hedychium; species Hedychium gardnerianum. The sequence continues at coordinate 17,079 of JBBUKS010474140.1, forward strand.
AAAGTTTGTAAGAGGCTACTCTGCCTTTATGAAGAAGATCTTACTAGAGCTTTCACCTATCTTGGATTAACTACTACTCAGATTGTAACCAAGTAAATCCTGTGTCTCTTGATTTCTTTTAAACATTTATTTTTAATAATTAATTAGTATGTATCCTTGCTAGAGTTCAAGTAGAAAGAGAAGTTTTAATTTCATTTGTAGGGCTATCATCCCCCTCTAGCCGGTCCACCAGATTCAACACAACTGACCTACTAGAACTTTCACTTGCCTAGCTGTAAGGAATTCTAGGGCGCTAAACACGCAAATATACAACGGAAAGCCCTAGATCCTTTGCCACCGGATCCGTGCGAAGATAAAAGATTTACATATTTTAGGTTTTCTTCTAGATCTACACTAGATCTACATGAAAGAGAATATACCTTTGAAGCGAAGCCCTTCGCAATCCCGCTCGTCCAAGGTATGTCGGATCTCTTGCACGTTCAAGT
>JBBUKS010474203.1:0-17552 GCA_038050645.1 Hedychium gardnerianum
TATTAACGTTTGAACTTTTGGCAAATATTTATCTAGATTTGATGATTTTATGGAGAAACTTGTGGTTTGCACTTAAATTTTTATGGTATGTTGAAAATGATATAGTGATTTCTAGCTTAAGATTTTAATTTTCCAGCCCCTCCTATTTCAAAATCTTGGCTACGCCCGTGTGTGTCATACAGTATCCTTGGGTTTAAGTGTTATGATGAATAGAGTCTGGGCATGGCCTTTTGGTTTCATGATTACTGTGTTGTTCATGTTAAATTAAAAGCTTAAGGAAACTGTATTATTGGATATTGCGGTTATCTACTTTTATATTTATATTTATCTACTTAGAACTTTTGTCTATTCACAGATTTTGGAATTGAAAATTTCATTTTTGTTATATACACTTATGCACATATAAACACACAGAGAGTGCCAGGCATGGAAGTTAAACGAGTTTGGTTAATGCTATGTCATCAACTCAGATACAACCTTAATCTGGTTGAACTTTTTTATGGATCCGATTGTGTTTCTGGGAAAAGTTGCACAGGTAATGCTAGCCAGTACTTAGATGAGATGATGGTATCCTTCTTGTTTTTGCTTTCGATGTGTGATATTTAGTGTAATCTTTTAGAAACACATTTTGAGAGTGTAATTAACATTTTTGGGAGAGGAGTATAATTGACTTTCCAGAAGTGGATTTTTGTTATAATCTGACTGAACCTATCTTTTGTTTATTTTTGAATTCAACAGGTGTTGCCATTTGGTTCAGTTCCTCTGAAGACGTATCTTCCTGAAGGAGATATTGACCTGACTGCTCTAGGTGCCCCTAATAATGAAGACATGTTGGCAAGTGAACTTTGTTCTGTTCTTGGAGAAGAACATAATAAGGATGTGGGGTTTGAAGTGAATGATGTTCAACTTATTCGTGCTGAGGTTCCTCATATTGAATTTTGGTTTATTGTCTAGTATGTGACTTGATACATCTATTCAAGTTGTCTTTTCAAAATGTGATATATTTTCCATGCTTTATATTTACATAATGTATATCGCTTTTTACATATTTTGAGATGAGAAAAAGTCGGGATTAAATCATAAATAGATTGAACTTGAAATTGAAGAAAAACTTTAGGAACTAGAACAAAAACTAAACAATTGTAATGCATAATCCATGAGGAAAGAATCAAAAGAATGTATAGGATGATGAGATTGAAGTTCTTGTATGATCATCATGTGTCTCATTGACTAGACATAAATTTTATAAAATTCTGGTATCATTTGTCATGCCTTATGTATTAGGGTGTAAAAAACAACATATAAAAATAATATAGTAAAGATGAGAATGTGAAAATGGATATAAGGGGTAGTAATGGATAACATAAAAAAAAAAATTAATGTGAGAGAGCAATTATGTGCAATGCTAAAACGAGAAAAAGAATTTGAGATGGTATGGACATGTTCAAAGGATATGAATAGATTCTATAATTAATTTGAGTAGAATTGATTAGAGTTGAAAGCATAAGTGGTAGAAGAAGATCTAAAAAAACTCTAGTTTGTAGAGATTTACTAGTGATTTAACCTTACATAAAAGTTCAATGAAAAAAAAGATCCAAATCGCTTACCCATTAGCACTAGCCCAAGTTAATGATGATGATGGACTTTAATTGATAGAGTGTGTATGTGGACCAGGCCTAACATGACCCATTCCTTCATGTGCCGTGCTGGTAATGGCCTAAATCGGGCCTGGTTATGGGTAGGCTCAGCCTGTGATTTACGCCGCTATCTAGAAGGTCAGTTATGCCTTTGCTTCTTGAAATTTCTTCCAAGCATGCTTCTCAATACTAGGTGCCTTTTTTCCACCGTTGTTGGAATTTAATGAATAGCAAAGTGGAATTATTTAACCCTTTATCATGATAGAAAGTTCAGTAGGTGACATGGTTGGAAGAAATATCTCTCATTTTGAAATCCTCAATGTTTCTCTCTTATGTGATTTGCTAGAAATTAGTTTCCATCTTAGGTGGCATTTAGGTGAGTGGTTAAGAGATTTCATTTTACAACTAAATCAATTTGTTGATGCTTTTCTAGACTATTTTGAAAAGGTTTTCCCCTCAAAACTATGACAGAGAATCAGAAAGAACTCAGAATTATTACAAAATACTCTGCACTTGGCATAATATAATTTGCATTATTTCAAAATTTTCTAAACTCTTTTCCTGAAGACTTTAAGAGTTTTTGGTGAATATTTAAATCTACATATTTAATATTTTGTTAAGAAGTAAACTGTATTGAAATTGGAAATGACTGCTATTGTTGTGATTTTACTTATGAATGGCTTGCAAGAAACACTTGGCTGTAGATCAATTGTTTTTTGTCAGCTATATATATCTTTTTGCAGAAACCACATTTTTTTACTAAACATCTATAAAACTGAATGGAGAAAAATTACTGCTATAGTCACAATGTGCCTGTTGTTTTGTTCATGTACACATACATTTATAAACTTGTAATTTTCTTAAATCTCATTTCCTTAATGTGCATTGAAGTATGATGGTGATTGACAACTTCCAATCTCTGTGCTCATAGGACTTTCATATCTAGGATGGTCATACTGAGTCTTATGACTGAATTTTATCTGTGCAGGTTAAAGTTGTGAAATGCATCATGCAGAATATTGTTGTAGATATCTCATTCAATCAGATTGGTGGGCTTTGTACACTTTGCTTTCTTGAGAAGGTACATTGGACAAGTTTGTTGGTGCAGCTTCAAATATGATTTGATCCTTTATATTTTCCCTTCCAAGGCACTAGAATTCTCAGATATATCGTACATATTCATTCACTTAAAGAAATAATACATTATTCTCACCATGCAATTTAAAACTCAGCACTGTCTTGTAGATAAATGAAAAAATTGGAAAGGATCATCTATTCAAACGTAGTATAATATTGATCAAGGCTTGGTGTTACTATGAAAGTCGCATTCTTGGTGCCCATCATGGTTTGATATCTACTTATGCATTGGAGATTTTAGTACTTCATGTTTTCCATCTGTTCCATGAGCAAATGGATGGCCCTCTAGCGGTGAGTTTCCAAAAAAAGATTTTTTTTATCCTAAATATCAGTTTGTTCCTTTAACTTTGTCTTGCAGTTGATATCATAGCATTGTACCTCTTTTAGCTTTTATGAGGGGCTGTCATTTGGCAGGTTCTCTATAGGTTTTTGGATTACTACAGTAAATTTGATTGGAGCAAATACTGTATCACTCTACAAAGCCCCGTTTATATCTCTTCATTGCCAAAACTAGTTGGTAAAAGGAACTTCAACGGACTATTGTTAGTCAATTATTTGAATGAAACAATTTTAACTATTAGTGACCTTTTTGGCTTGTTCTTGCACAGTAGAGCCATCGGAAACAAAAGGAAACAGTTCGCCACTTACTGAGGAATTTATTGAAGAATGTGTAGAAATGTTTTCAGTTCCATCGAGGATGTATGAAAACAGCTGTCAAGCATTCACACAGAAGTATCTGAATATTGTCGATCCATTGAAACCAAGCAATAATCTTGGGCGCAGTGTTAGCAAAAGTTAGCAGTATTTTCCTTTAGGTTCAGTTTCATGGCAAGAATTCTAAATCAACTTGAGAATCTTTTACTAAGTTTCTTCTTTTGTCCTTGTTGATAGGTAATTTTCACCGCATACGCAGTGCTTTCACTTTCGGTGCTCGAAAACTTGGTCGGATACTTCAATCATCTTCTGAAAACATTGTAGATGAAGTTAATTTGTTCTTTAGAAGTACCTTATGTAGACATGGAACTGGGGAAAGGCCAGATGTGCAAGATGCCATTTCTAGTTCCCCAAAGAGTGCATCTGCAGATCATGAGGGAGTCAAATCTAGATCATCAAACTTAAATGCTGAAGATTTGAACAAGGATTCTCATTTTTCAGGTTTATCAACCCATGATTCTAGCAGACCATTGATTGATGTGATAAATAACAAACAAAATTTTGACTTGGGTGAGGATCACATATCAAAGAAGCAACATAACAAGCATTCTGCCAATCCAACTATTAATGCTAACAGGTCTAGTAGTGGCTCCATGGTCTCTGAGGAAGACATTGTAAGTAAACGTTCCACTGATGATGCTACAGATCTTCCTTCCACAAGATCACTTGATTCAAGATCATTAGATGAAAGTTTTAAGCCGTCGACATCTGGAAAAGTTTTTCATGCACCCCACTTGTTCTTCTGTTCAGATAACAATTACGATGATAAGATACTGGGTAATTCAAGTACAAGAGATAATGTTATGGTGGGCATGCCTTCAAATAAATCTACATCCCCTTGTAATGAAATGGGATACAAGGCTAAGTCAACTAATAGTGCATCCTGGCCTAGAAAATCTACCTTCGCTGCACCTTCTGGTTCTGTTCATGAATCATCATCATCAAGCTGGAATTGCAGAGATTCGTCCCTAGGGGATTGCACAGATGATGGTAAGTTAGATGATGCTAGTACCAGTTCTGATAACTTATCAGATCTCTCTGGTGATTATCAGCTTTATTATAGCAATCTACTTCATGCTCAGGAGTTCCAAGAGTGTTTTGTCAACTCTTATTTAGTACCTGTCTATCATGCATCATCTTCCCCATATCAAAACAAGCATTCCTGGAATATGCAGAGCATGTATGCTCATGGTGCAAATGGCCTTGTCCACATGCCACCACTTCCTCCAAGTTATTATGTGATCCCACCCCTAATTTCTAATGATTATGGTGTCAAAGATATCACAAAAACAAGGGGAACTGGTACCTATCTTCCAAACACGGTGAGTTTGCACTTTACTTATATTTTTTTTGCTCTTTTTGAGAATATCATTTGGATACTTTGTTTTGTGCTAAGGTTGCACATGAGTAAATCTACCTAATATATTTTACTTATTCTATTTTTCCCATGTTTTTGGTGTTGTAATATAATTTGAACTCATGTAAAGTTTACTGCTTGTGATGCTTATACATAGAGGTTATCATACTGTCCACCTAAATTATGAGATTTATTTAGAGCAGTAACTTCTGTAGATTTGATTAATCCGCACCTACCATTCTAAATTCAATTGCTTAAAGTTTGTTTGAAAACTTTGATTCTGTAGAATTCTCGTTCATACAGAGAGAGACAGCTCTCGGGAAGAGGCTGGAATCAAATGCAAGCAAATCATCTTCCTAGATACCGTAGAAATGGTCATGGGGACTCACCATATTATGAGGGTTCATCTGACGAAAGGAATCATGTTCCACCTCCACCACCTCTACCTGCTAGTTTTTTGGGAAATGGTCAAGGTGATGCAATTTCGTTGGATCGCCCAAAGTCTCCTGGCTCTGCTTTTATGGTGGTTTCCCCTGCAAATGGCTATCCATATGCACCTGAGGGCAAACTTGAATTTGGTAATTTTGGTCCCGTTACAATGGGAGTTTCATCTTCAGAACGGGGTAGCAATCGTGAGTCAGCCAATGCTGTTGATAGGGGCTCCAAATCTTCTATACCTGCATCGTCAGTCGAAAGGCCCCATAGAAGTTTGAACAATGAAAGGTAATTAAAATATCTAGGAATTTTGATTGTCAAATGCAGCAGGATCTGTTAATGATTTCCAAAGGATTGGTTTGGGTAATGTTTTTGATATCAGAATTTCTTTTTGTTTGCTAGCTTTAGTTGCTTTAGTTTGCAATACATAATTTTTCGCCTTTTCATTTCAAGGTTGTATTTAACTTGGTTTTTGGAACAACTGAATTTATTTGGCTCATCTTATCTTTCACCTCCAAATATCCACCAATTAGATTCCACTAGTTACTAAGAAATCTCAAATTGATACAGGACCCCACATGTAGATCATTTTTGGATGCATCATCTTATAATTATGAATAACACCTCAAGGAATCCTTCTTTGCCAGTTGTGTTTCCATTTGACTTTTGCAGATTATGCATTCAGGAAGTTTAAAGAATCTGTCCTAACACCAAGAAATTTTTTCGGATCAGTGGACTTGAGTTATTCATGGGCCTCTAGAGTGATGGCATCTCCAATTTAGCCATACAATAACCATGATGTTGTTGAATTAAGGACTGTATGATGCCGTCCAGCACCGAAATTGATTTACAATTTTATGTAGTGTTTGATTTTAGAATTTAGAACCATAGTCCATTAGAGTTATCGCTGGTCAAGGATGACAGAGCCATGCAACAGTTGGAATTAAGGTAAATGTAGTCAACAAACTCCCTCTTCTTTTGTTAAAAGAAGACTTAGAATGCTCCTTTTCCATAAGTTATCATCTTTGGATGACACTCAACTTAAGAACCCAAAAGGTTAGTATCATAAAGGTTCTTGTCTCACGAATGGTTATGAACTCTAGCTTCATTAACAAACTCATTTTGTGCTTATGTAATCCGTCAAAACTTAATTTAGAGCTTAGCATCTCTTTGGAAATCTAAACAGCAACACAACACAATTGCAAAAACTGTCAACTTCCTTTACATTCCTAATCTATATACTTTTACCTGCCATTGCTGTAGAAAAATTGTTATGATCATGGCTGTCAAATTAAGTAACAATGACCATAAAAACTGGAAATGGATGCAATGTGCAGGCTAACTCAACCCTACCAGCTGAAGGATGATGGTGACTTCCCTCCACTGGCTGGTTGAAAGGCAAGGGGAATGAATCGTTGAGCATTTGGGGGCAGTTGCTTGAGCAAGAGCATTGCAAATGCTAGTGTAAATCCTTGTTGCTAGGGCTGGTGAATTAGTATACTGTGTACATTCTAATGACCTTTTCTTGAGTGGTTTATGACACCATATTGTTATGGTGGATTTTAATCTGGTCAGAAAAAAATTTAATCCCATTTTCCATTACTTTTATATATATATATCTGGATGTTGTTTTAGTGCCTTTAGTTTGTTGATGCAGTCTAGCTGAAGAAGAATAAAGAAATGGAGCTGTAGAAAAAATTTTGTTCAAGTTTTAATAGTTCTTTCTGTCTATATATATGATATACTTTTTTTCCTTTTATTTTCCTGTGTTATTAGAGTGCGTAGTTGAGGGATATGAACTTGTTATTTTGATCTCACTAATGATGCTCTAAGCTGAAGTTAATTGTTTTGATAAATTTGTTAGGAACATTCTGGTTTAACATAGTTTTAGTTAATATGTTTTTAGTCAGAAAAAATGTTTGTTTTTTTTAAAAAAAAATTTGCCATCAATCTAAATTTATATATATATATAATCTTTACAACTTTTTAATTTAATAAATGAATTATGAAAAAGATTATCTATCTAGTATTAAAAGAAAAAAAAATAACATTGTTTTAGTAAATTAAAAAATAAAATAAAATCTTGAGCACCTTTTTATTTTTAAATTTAAAATTATTTTCTAAAAAAGCATAATATTATTATTAAAAAACAAAAATATTTATTTTATTTTATAAAGAAAATTGAATTATTATTTAATTCATGCTCCATCCTCATTGTCCAAAGAAGCAACAATGGAGAATGGATAGAGATTTAAAGACTCAACAATGAAGGTACTCATCTCGCGCAATTGTTGTCCTTGTTCATCGAGCTCCATCGCCATATGCTCTGTCTCCTCCCATTAGCATGAAATTAGTTGCAGATGGTAAGAAAGAGAAAAATGGGGGATGGAGGAGGCAACCAAATATAAGGAAGATATTACATAATATTGTTAGTCATCTTTGAAATTGGTTTGCCTGTAAATTGTTCTCACTTTGTTACTAGTCTTTATTTGCGAAAAGTATGTCCCCATTTCCTTGTGTTCATCGAAAAGTTTCCTCAGGAATTCCGATCTTGCTGATTGTCAGTCTGCTCATGGTAGGCTCACTATCACTATCATTATCGTGCAAGTGGACGATCAACTTGAATTCAAGCATGACGGTACGCTTTGCGGACAAAGGAACTCCAATAGTATAAATCTCACATGTAAAGCAAAGCAACAAAAGAAAGATTACTTCTACAAGAGAATGAGGGTGCAAACATTTTAGCGCATGATTCGGGTAAAGTGTCCTATACTGAGGCATTCACACATTCGAACAAAGGCTACATCCTCGATCAGTAGGTGTCAATCATTCTCTACAATTTTCGAATACAGAGAGTTGTTGCAGATCCGAAGGGGCTGTTAGATTGCCTCTAGTATACCTCCTCGAAGTAGGGATGGTTAAGAAAATGTGATAAAGATTAGTCGTCATCGAATCAACAAAAAGTTAAGCTCTAAGATGATTTCGCTCTTCCTTGGACTCATGTCGATGGGCACTGTCACCCTTCGGAGTCCGACCTTAACTTGAAAGGTTCATCTATATCAAGTTAATGCCTGAACATCCAAGTCAACCAATTAGTTCACTAGTCCAATGGCGAATCAGTCATCCAAAACTTAGGCAGGTTATTATCCATTTGCCATCCTTGATAATTAAAGCATCGATCGAATATTATCATAAAAATAGTGGCAATCAATCAACCATTTGAGAAAGGAGAATGCTTATTTTATCCAAAGTGGTTGGTACTAATCATTCATAACCAAAAGAATCATTTAGTCAGAATTGGAGAAAAGAGATTGCTCATCTTATTCAAAGTGGTTGGTAGGAATCATTCATTATAAGCATAAGCATAAGCAATTAACAACTTCAATCTCCAGCCTAATCATATACAAAAGACAGATCACTTATCCTTTATTGATCTTCGAGTTTAAGGGCCATTATAAACGACAGAAGGATATCATTATGTAGACAAGACACCATTAATCTTTCTGGGGTATACACCCTAAACATTTACTTGTTTCTACAGTTATTTTTTAAAGAATACATTTTCTTCATATATTATGTAAGTTTTTTGATGCTCAACATACACCATTTACCTTTTTTTTTAATGCGCATCAACTTGAATTAATAGACAAGCATATTTTGAACTATAGAACTTAAGTTTGCAAAGGAAAGTAGAGGCAGAATATACCATATTTTCAACCATTGAACTAGAACTTAAGTAGTTCTAGTTCCAACTTTATATAGAGTCGGCTTCATGAATCATATCTCTTCGTTGAATTTTACACAATACTAATATTGAGTATCCTCTATCCCTTGCATTCTTTTCAATTTGAATTACTTCAACTTGTTTTTCACAATTCCAACCATCTCTATAGAAACACATAGCCGACCAATGTGTATAGGGCCTTAAGTTGCAATTCCAGGATGTAACATTGGAAGGCATTAGGGGCAAGACTGAAAGATAACTCTTCTATAAACAAACATTCATACCGGATTATTAGTCAATGTCAACTCCACCACACAAGGGTTTGAATCAGTATTGAAAATGTTGCAACATGAACTGGAAAAAGATGGCAAACTTGCTTTAGGAAGTGAAGCACAAGCAAGAAGTTCATTGAAATTACAAAATGAGTTAAGACTTTATGAATAGTTCATCTGAATCACAACCATGCAAGAAAACCTTCCCAATGGATTCTAGCGGATGATCATGATCAAATCAGAAACTAAAATGATGAGACTAAGATATCATCTCCAACAAAACATACAGGATTACAAGATTACAAAAACTTGAAATCATATGATTTGTGTTAGAAAGTATTTTTTTTATCCATATTTTCCATCACCAAGCTAGCAACAAACAGTTTTTGGTGGTAGCAGAGAGCTCAAGAACACCATTTAGTTGGCACAGCAAGCAAATATAATGAATTAAGATTATAAAAAGTTATGAAATGTGTATACAACAAAATATACATCATCAGTTAAAAATTTTGTTGGATCCAAACAATACTGTGATAAATCAACAGCGCTTATTTTTTGTTTTCTTCTTGTTTTTGGGTTCTCAGCAAAGAAAGATGAAGGCAAAGAGGCAGGCAACAATAACCTCTCCTCACGTTCATCAGCAAGCCTTCTTCTCCTTGGTAGCAGCAGGCGCCATGATCCTCCACAAGTACCTCCCGCTCGCCATATCGACGCATGTCCAGAAGCCCGAAAAAATCTTCGAGCAAACCTGAATTTCACCACCCCCAAAGTTCATTATCCAAACCACACAAGAACGAGAAAAATTAGATCTTTCTTCAAAAAAAAAACTTACCTTGTCGGAAAGAGAAAGCTGCTCTTTTGGGAAATCCTCTTCCAGGGGCTCTTCGATTAGGTCAGACTGAGTCTTGAGGTTCCTCAGAAGAAAGAAACCAGCCAAAGTGGCGGAGAGAAAGATCAGCAGCACTCTGAGCGGACACATCGCTGCTGCTCCTCCTTCAGATCTCTGAAACCCAAGGGAAAAAGGAGCGATTTTGGGGGCGGATTTGGCTCTCCTCCGCTTGGTTGACTACGATGCGAATGGAGAACACCACGAATCGCGCGTTGATTCTACTTGGAGCTGGTGCCTGCTGTTGAATCCATCGATTATAGACGGATCGAGGGAGTGGTTGGTGGAATTGGGTGGGAAGAGAGGCGATCGGGTCTCTCTGCGGACGGAGTCTTTGGAAAAACTCGCGCCGTCGATTGGGGACGGACCGGTCTTTGATCGATGAGGAGGAAAAAAGAAGAAGATGTTGCCTATTCATATGTTTCGGTAAGCTTCTAGAAGAGTTGTTCCATGGCATGTGATCAGGGATGATGATATATTTAGTCAACGCAATAAAAGTTTTATTATTTTATTTTAAAATATTCGTAGTAGTTTATGCGCTTTATATAAAATAGCTTCAATTTTTTATATAAAATATTCCCACATGACGCCACTTTATATAAAACAACCAGTTCTAAAAATTAAAATAAAAAAAATAAAAAAACCTCTCAAATTATATATAAATAGATAGATAGATATAAAAAAATATTTAATCAGATATTTTATCTCAAGAATATTTTTTATTTTAATATTATTGTATTATTAATTATAGCAATTATCAATAATCATATATAATAGTTATTTGATATCTGCTACAATACGTAGAAATTATCGAGTAACTGTTACATCATTATTTCTTATTTTCAATGTTATATAACAGTTATGACTAATTACTATAATATGTAAAAATTATTTTATAGTTGTTATAAGGTGTCATATCTAATATAATATTATTTTAAAGTAATTTTGATTAATTTAAAATAATTTTTGATAAAATTTAAATAATTTTGACTAAATTAATTTGAATATTTGAATATAATAATATTTAAAATTTAAAATTTAAAATTTTATAATTTAGAATTTAGCTATAACTATATAACAATTATTGGTATTTACTATACACTAGCTACTCGATATTGTTATAATATAAAAAATTATTTATTTTATTTTAATCAAAATTATTATACATAAAATATTATTTTTTATTAATTTGATAAAGAAAATATTTAAATTTCAGCAAAATTATTTTAAGCCAATCAAAAATCATTTTAAAATAATTATAAAAGCTATTTATATAGTTATTGAAATTACTAAATAATTATTATAATATTATAATAGTATTGAATTAGATGTTACATAATTTCTACACATTTTAACCGTTATTGATAATTCTAACGTTAGAATAAAGGATATTCATGAGAAATATTGATAATTATAACGTTAGAATAAAGGATATTCGTGAGAAAGAAACACTCGCGATCATATGGATAAAAAAGAATGTCTATTTAATTTTTATAATAAATAAAAAATGAAAGATGATTCACGAATTAGATGGTGCTTAAACAGCACTCAAATTAATTTAAAATATTTTTCTGTTTGAAAAAAATAAAATCAGTGAATATCAGTTTACTGGCCTTTGATTCTGGTAAATTGTTTACAAATAGGATCAATTGGTTAAATCGTGCCAAAAAATTTCATTTAAATCAAGCAGGCTAATTTCTGAATTTGAATTACTTAAAATAGGCATTATTCTAGAAAAATATATATTTTTTAATTTTCAAATTTGGATTGCTTGGAGATACAAATTTCCTCTGCGAGACTTGACACTTTTGATGATTCAAATTCAAGAATACTTGATAAGGTGACAATATTAGAACACAATTATGTAAAATATGCCATGACAGGCTATCTAAAAGAAAAAAAAAATGCTTTACAATTTTTGACAACATTCATATCAGACTTTTCTAAAAGACTAGCGAGCAATGTGTTGCAAATATACTAAACTTTTAACAAATAGATTTGGTTTGACATAAAATAAGGTTCAAAGTTCTTACAACCGTATGGCAAATCAACTGAAATGATTTTATTACATAATAGAATCATCGTATCATCACATATTAGAACTTAAAAACTATCGGCAGATCGACGTCATGTGTAGACCAGGCAACACTATGGGAGTTTGGTGGTTGAAGTAGCAGCTATTCTGCTCCACTGCTTCAACTAGCCAGGACAAACATTCAGGTACAAGCAAATTGATGATTGTTTGTACTAAATCGAATGCACAAGATCACATCTGCAAAGTTCTCTTTGATGTGAAGGAGAATTATGTTTCTCAACTGTTGCTTTGAGTTGCAGCTGTGTTGATCAGTCGGTAAATCAGTTTAGAGAAAAATTGCAAGGCGATGATAGAAGATTTTATTTTTTTTCCAAAATAGGAAGTTTGAAGGTTAGAGGAACCCTACTCACTGCCTATGGCTTCAGAAATCGAGCAAGCTTTGTGATCACAGTCCTCAAGCTACGGATGCCAGCACCCGACTTGGAGCTAACCATCATCTGCATTCAGTTTCACGTCATCAGATGGCATCTTTACAAAGAAAACTCATTGTGTTTGAGTAATTCATGACAACTACAATAAATCTGACATCCCACACATCATTTTCAGAGCATAAAGCTTACCACTGGGTTTATGATAGATTTGTTCGACTTGAGATTCTGAAATGATGAAAAAACGGGAGTATTACCACAATTTTCTGTATCCAACAAAACTTGGAAAGTTAGGAAAACTCGCCTCTTGAATTTGCATAGCACGGCGTGCAACATCAATGGGGAATACTAAATCTGTCTTCGTCAATAGTATTTGATAAGGCGTTTGAGATCTGATGAACAATTCATGAAAAAAAAATTCAATCCAATTTCAATGGAAATGCCACAAAGAACAAGACTCAAAACACTAGCATAATACCTGAGTTCATTTGGAGCCATGGAAGAAACAATATAAATATTAAGAGAAAATTGTGCAATTCAGATTCAACATAACATAAGCTAAAATTTGATGATGAGATAGGATTAAAGGAGAATATGCTTGAAATGTAAAAAAAAAAAAAAACCAATATATGGGCCTTCAAGTTATCTTGATTGTTTAAATGTTAGCTTCGTGTAAACATGCTAAAGCATATATTTTCTTGCAAGAGAAAGCTTGCACAATGGTAGAATCCTGATCCATTCATGCCAAGGCCCAATCTGATCCGAGAAATCTATTATTACAGTTAAACAATTCACACCAAGGTATCAGCTTGGTCAATGTTTTCAAGAAATTAAATCCTGTGACGCTCCAGATAAATCCTTGTCCTAAATAAAATTACTGATCAATAGCAGCAGTTTCGCCCATCTAGATGAATATTAAGAATATAATTTCCAGCAATTTGCAAACTGCATCAAATAATTTATGTAGAGAAGATCACACCTTTCCATCAAATCAATGAGCTCATGATCCCTTGGTTTCATACCCCATTTAGTGTCAACAAGAACGCAGACTTGTTGTAGGCCAACTCTAGTTGAAACATACTCCTTCACCTGAAATTCAAATCTCTGCTTCAGATTGATGGCACGAGTTATAGGAACCACAAGATAAGTAAAAGATGTAGTTCAACAGAAACAGCCAACAAAGAATATAATAGGCTGTTTAAATTAGCACTAAATTTTCAAGTTTTAGTTGCAATAAATCAGCATAAGAACAACACAATAGGCTGTTTAAGCAACAATAGGCCATTAATCATAGTCAGAGTACAAGTGCGGTCAAGTGTAAGATGGATCCCAAAAAGGAATCTTTTTTGTAACATTCATATGAATTGTCTATAATTCACTAATACATACTTTAAGATGATGGAATTTGGCTGGACAATCTTATTTTCTCAATCAAAAGAACTCTTCAGTACAATCTATGTGTCACATATTTTGAGATTGGGTTAGAATTCCTTATTCAACTTTCCAGCAATTTAACAAGTAGGAAACTTTAGCCCATGATGAGAAGTGAGAACACCTTCAAGACGTTTGTCCTCAACAATGCTGAACTAAAAATGCATCTGAAGGCTCCAGATAGTAGAGACCTTCCAGGTCCAAGAATCATTATTTATTTTAGTATAAATAATTCAAGCTAATTAAGAAAATAGAACTCTAATTTTCATTTCATGGGCTATCACAAGAAAATTAACAATGTTGGCAGAAAATTGTCAGGACATATGTTATTGAAGGTCATTATGCTACTGAGTTTGATAAGTTGATGTACTTTGCAAAAAAATTCTCAATGAAAGATTTCTATCATCCAGAATAGAATTTGGCTGATTCATTTGAAAAAAAAGAACAGTAATCAAAAAGTATATCAAATAAAGGTGTTTGTTAAAGAGATATGCAATAATTGTACAAAGATGATCCTACTATACCAAGGAATTTATCAAAAACATTATATAGGTACAAAGTTAAGAAGTATACAAATGCAAACTCACAAGTTCCTCCCATGCATCTTTTACTTCTTCTTTTGCATATGCAAAGCCATATCCCGGCAAATCAACTAAACATCGCTTTGAGCCAAGCTTGAAAAAGTTAATAGTCTGCGAAAGAATAAATTAGAACCTTTTTGTTCATTTACCATACGCACGGCATGCTGGCTAATTAAACAAAAAATACCTGGGTAAGGCCTGGCTTATCCGATGTCCATGCTACTCCCCATTGTCTAGTAAGAGCATTCAGGAGTGAGGACTTCCCGACATTTGATCTACCTAAAATGACCAAATTATCTTGTCAAGCAGTCAATTCCGTATCTCCTCCAAATCTAAAAGTGAAAGTTCTAGAAAGACACATAATTAAATAAACAAGGTTTAATCTAAACCATGGATACATCAGCCAGCAACAGCAAATAGTAACATGCTCCAGATGCAGAATTGAATATTTCGTAACTGACCGGAATAACTTGTCAAACAGCCAATTCATTAATCCAAAGGTAAATATTCTAGAAAAATGCAGACGAGCAACCAAACCAAATTAGTTATCCTGTGTAACTTCTAAAATAATGCAGGACAATCTCAAAAATATTTGAACAATAAAGTTGAATAAAGAGTTATCTAAATTATTAATGGCTGTCCAACATTTTTGGCATACATATAACTACTATTTGGCAATAGAGTATATATGTCAAATAGAGGTATACAGATTCTTATAAAATAAAAAATAAAAAATTGCTTGTGCAACACAAGCAAGCTAGCTCGTCAAAAAAAAAAACTGTAGAATACCTGCAAACGCTATCTCTGGAACCATGGGAGGTGGAAATGAGGATGAAACTTTTGCTGAAGCAAAAAACTCCAGCTTATTCCTAAATGCCTGAATGAAGGCAAATACCATTAATAGGTCAAAATTTATGTCAAGAAGCTCAAACAGTATTCAATGAAACAGTGAATATAAATATACCTATATGGACATGTTTACAGTGGTCCTATACACAGCAACACGTCAAAAAACTTAAAATTAAACCATCATGAAACAGTATTTACATTGTTTATTTCTGAGCCAATATAAATGAAGAGAAAAAAATTATTCTTGGTGCCAACTAATACTAATTCTAATTAATACTTTTGAGATTGAAAAAAAAAAACAGACTTATAATTGTCTTGCCCATAGAAAAGTCATACATTTTCCTCAATCCTTTCTCTTTCAGTGCTTGTTGAGAAGGGAACATTATCCAAAGGCGCAGAGAGCTTGGCATTATAACCAGCATTTTTTAATTCGATCATTCGCCTGCGTCCCAATAGCTAATAGCAAGGACAAAGCATTAAGTACAATAAAAAACCATGAAAGAAATGAGCTCAATGATTTATCAATTTACATTATCTTCAACAAATGAAAGGATTGAAGAGCTTGGCTGTATTGCACGAAACTGAGCGTTCTTTGAGATTTCAGTCTTTTCCTCATTAACCTTCTCTGCATGCCATGTATGCAAATTACAGGGGGGAAAAAATTAAAAACCAATACAAGAGCTTAATAATTTGAGCTATTGATGATCATTGACATTCATCTTTTCAGCCCGTGTGTAATATTTCACTGAACTGGACATAAGGCAATACTCATACTGCAACATTCAACAAGTTCATGGCATTCAATCTAGCTAATAAAGATCTTCCTAATGTGAATGCTGACTCTATAGAGTCTAGTAAAAGGAAGATGTCAGAAGTAAAATAGTAAAATGAAACAAAAGTTATGAATCCTATCACAGGGAACCTATGATGGAGAATTTGGAAAGAAGTGTGAAAGCAAGAGATACTGACCGCTGTTAGTAACACCATCATCCAATCGCTTGTTTGAAGTGTCATATGGATCAATTTTAATGCCTCTCTTTTTCTTTCTCACTGGAAGATTTGTTCCAGCAGTGGCATTAGCCAAAGCCTTCCTGTTGACCCGGATCTTCTTTCCAGATTTATCAAGCACTCTTGTCTGAAACCTTTCATGTTTGGTTTCTGTAAGTTGACTTGATTTATTTTTCTTTTTTGTGTCATCTTCTGATATTCCATCTCCAGTACCAACATCACGTCCCTCGGAATATGCATCTCTGGATTGCTTCGTCATCTTTGGTCCAAATTTATCAGAAGATTTTTCAAAGCTGTCTTGCTTGGACCTAACCTTAGCATGATAGTCATTAGTCCAGACTCCTGTATCATCTTCTTTACCGAGCAAAGCACCATTGCTCAAAATCCTGCCTTTGCGCATAATAGGTCTCGGATTAGATGCTTCATGTACATCAGAATCACCATCACACATACCTCTCCGTTTATCACTATAACTTTTTCTTCTAGATATTCTTGCTTCACTAGACTGCTCCTTATTCCAAGTAGCATCATCGTTCTTTGCCCTCCCACGGGGCTGAAATTCAGAACTTCCCCTAAAATTACTGAATTTTACATTTCCTTCCCTAATCAGCTTCTTCCTTTTGTTATCACTCACTAATCTGGTTTTGAATTCCCTGTTCCTTGTCCCTCTATATGGTACACCATCAGACTCAAACCGTCCATCTTCGGAAATTTGTATCTCCCTTATGTTCTTTCTCTTCCTACCATCTGCTTTCCCTTGTTCAGTTGAGGCCTTAAGTTTGCTCCTGACACTTGTCTTCAAATGAAATCCAGCAGGCATAATCTCGAAAGACTGAAACAAGATGACAATCCCTTTTCAACAGTACTAGATTATTCAAATAAAATGTAAAACACTTACATACTTAGACATATATCAATATATCACTAAATATTTTCGAGCATGTTTTGGAGAACATATAAAAAATCACATGAATGAAACACATACAACAACAACAACCAAGTCTTATCCCACTATGTGGGGTCGGCTATATGGATCATTTTACGTCATTGGGCTCTAT
>JBBUKS010474297.1:0-17544 GCA_038050645.1 Hedychium gardnerianum
CAAAGCTAAAACTGCTGTTTTCAATTATTTATTAAATTTTTATGTATTCAAATGTTTCTTAATTTATATTTAATAGCCAAATTAATCATTATTCGAATACTTACTATAAATAATTAGTATAGTGTAATTGTTTGTAGCAATTTATTAATTTTAAATTAATATAATTTAAGTAACCCTTTATACATATAATCAATCAATACTAATATCTGATTATGTGAAATGAACTAAACATGTGTTCTTGCGCAAGTGCTTGCCCTTATAAGCGTGATATTTATAATCTTCTAATACAAAGGGAAAAACTTTGTGATGTTAAATTTGTACCTTTTTATTGGTTTAATTGGATATAATAATCTTTCACATTTTTGACGAGAATTGATATAGAAAAATTTATATTTAAATGATATTTATAGAAGAAAAAATAAAGTCATCCCTTTAGCGACCTCTTTAAGATAGTTTCATATTTTATATAAAAAAATTATGGAAGATATTAATCCTAGCGCAATGATTTTTTTATATGAAAGAGATCAGACACTTAATGAAATATTTTTAAAAAAACTAAGCTCAATATAAATCTTATTTTTAAGATTATAAAAGTTTAAGACTTACGATATGGTGTTTATTATTTAGGTAGATGATATCATTATTAATATTATTTATATAGAAGATGTTATCAAGATCATGACAACTTATAAAAATCATCAATATATCTTTTCACGTGAAAATCTATTTTAATTTTTTAATTTATACTCTTCTAATAATATGAGTAGTCGTTGGGACCATCAAAGTGTGTATTTATTTATTTATTTATTTATCGAGACAACTTAAAATACTCAAATTAATGTCATTAGGGAATATAATGATATTTTTTTAATCTAAGTATCTAATTTTTTAAATCGATTAATTTTAAAGATAATTGATTCAGTCTCATGTAATTTTTTTATCGTTATTAGGATAAATCGAAAAATATTAATGGAGATTCATCCAAATAATTAATATTTTTAGATTTATTTTTTATTGGAGGAAAAAATATATATAATACATCGTAACTATGAATCTTAAATTTTTTAAATTATTTATTAAAAAAATTAACCATTGCATTATTACATAAGGCAACATAATGACATCTTTCTTCTATGATTAAAGTTGGATTAAGTTTGATATTTTCATAGTTAATTGGCAGTGAGATTTCAATGCCTACCATGAGTGTACACGCGGAGCAACAATACATCGTTGTATAAGTGAACTCATCTTGTTCCCGTGGGATGAGCTAATGACTAATACATGAGATGTTGTCATTATGAGATTTGAGAGTCAAATTCTGACTAGTAGTCAGGTTCCTGCCCCCCTTATGTACTAATCACTGTTCGGGCTAGTTAAATTAATCTCCGTGATTTACCTCCTCCGTGTTGATACTGTTCAGGCTAGTTAGACTAGTCTCCATGATTTACCTCCTTCGTATTGATCATGAGACGGATTGACGGGAACGCTGGGACGAACGTTTCGTCTTTTACCATCACAAGTGAACTCATCTTAAGAAATGTCCTGTTAATTATCTGACTCCTTTACATACATGTGGTATTGTTATTGTGCAAAATCCCTTGTGATTTATCACTTTCAAAAAATATGAAATCTTTCTGAAGGAACAATAAAGTGACGATTTTACCTGTACCGCGTATAAGTGAACACACCTTATTAAATAATTTCCGCGACTTTCCTCTCCATGCCCATCGAGTGGGTTTGGCTTTGCGGAAAGTTTACGGGCAATTACTACAAAAATAATACGAACTAGAAAAAAGGAACAAAGTGAGTGCGTGCGTGCGGGAGACTCACAAAATACGGATCAGATTCTCTTAAAAGGTAAATAAATATCGATGTTGTGAGTCATGACATCTCGTCTCAAGCAAAAACCAACAAACCCCACTTTTTAATTCGCACATCCAAATCCACAAGAAACGCCTTCATCAGGAAGAGCAATCCATTAGATACAGTTGTCCAACTTAACTGATGAAGGCACCCTTTACAAATAGGAGAGAGAGGGAGAAAGAAATGAGAAATTAATCTAAGCAGAGGTGATCCAATAGTTTAACAAATCACTGTACATCGAGTTGCTGCCATCCTTGGTTTACTTTACCTCTCGAGCTCCATGGCCTTGATGAGTCCTTTTCCCATAGGAGCGAAACTCGCAGATTCCATCAGCTTCTGCGATTCCAAGTCCATCTCCTCTTCCTCCTCGTCGTGGGATCCGGCTTCTTCCTTGACCATGGGAAGGTACCGTGGCTCCTCCGGATAGGCCCTGGTGACGAGCAGATAGAAGAGGACGCAGAAAACGACGAAGGCGGTCATGAACCAGCTGAACTGGAGGTTGACCAGGGACTTGGCCCGGTCGAGCGCCTCCGTGGTGTGGCAGCGCACGACCCAGTGGCCCTCCTCCGGGTTCATGAAGCACCCCTTGGAGACGAGGCTTGGCGTCCACAGCATGAACCCCATGACCACGAACCATACCCCTTGGAAGGCGATGCTGGCTGACCTCGCGAAGCTGATTAGGAAGCTCCTCGGGCGGGATACGGCCAAAAGAGTGGTGGCCAGCGAGACGACGATAACGGTCTGCAGCAGCCAGTGGTACTGCCCTTCCACGCCCATGTGGTCCGCGGAGTGGAGGTGGAACATCAGCAGCTGCTGCGCGAAGGCGGCGGCCGCCAGCAGCATCGTGAGCTCGTTGCGCAGGGGCGCGCGGAGGTGGTCGAGGGCGACACCGAGGACGGCGTAGACTAACAGGGCGAGGGAGATGGCGGCGTGCTCGAAGTTGTGAAGGTGGTTGGAGGGAATGGAGCCATCGTCGTCGAAGGGCTGGTGCTTCTCCGGGCCGATGACAAGCTCCATGGAGATGGAGGCGAGGCTGCCGAGGGCGATAAGATGGAGCTCCAAGTGGCGGAGCCTGCCGGCTCCGGCCGGGAACCAGGGGAGGGAGGCGTACGAGGCGGGGCGCACCGAGCGGAGCCGCACGTGGTTGAAGAGGTGCCAGAGGCCGATGACCAAGAACCCGAACCCCGGTGCCACATGACCGACCATAGTGCCCATGTCCGAATTCTGATTGCGCCCGACGAATGACAGTTGCAGTTGTAGTGGCGGTTGCAGTCGCAGAGAGATGGATCGGCGAGGTGTTGAAGGAGGGAAGTCGCCGAGCTTTTATGCCTGAGTTGGAAGAGGGTCTAGATTCTTCCTTGTAGAATTTGGAGATTGACAAGGAAATTCAGGCTTTCGCTTGTGGCAGAGGAGAATTTGCATTAATCAAGCATGAAGATCGATTTGATGGTTTCGTGCAGTCATTGGCCGCATTGCACGTTGAGTCAGAGTATGACAATTGACAAGGAAGGAGAAGGTTGACTTGACAGAAGCGCAACTGCGGGGGATTGCTGGTCTCCCAAGCTTACTTGCCAGACAAGAAAACAAAATAAAATTAGAATAACTCCGGTCTCGACACGCGTTTAGGGGGGGGTAAAATATGGCACTTAAAAGCATGATTTACGTGACATGTTTAGTCAAAACAAGAAGCTTTATTGTGGTTTAGAGTTCAAATCAGGCTTTGTTGGCGGTTTACACTTCAAATAGTTCAAATAATATAGACACTTTCCCGCCTCGGCTGTTGATAGCGGTTTGAATTCCCGCCCGTGGGTTGGAGCTTGGAGTATCGTGATGGAATTTCTCTTTATTTCTAGCACGGTAGGAAATTTGTTTCATTTTTAGGCGTCATGAACTAATTTAAATATATATAATATTTAACAGCGATTTTGTGATTGATTATATAATTTTATTTCGCCATTGAACTCTAGTGGACGTTAATAATCGCAGTTTCATATTGTCTTCCCAAAGTCTTCGAAGGGTTGCAAAGTCCTACTAGAGGCTAAATTTAAGACAATTTTTTTTTCTCATAATCTTGCCAGTAAATGAGTGTTCCCCTTCCAGTGAGTCTATAACTTTATGATTAATTTAGGAAGACAGGGGAGAATTAGAGTGAAATGGACATTATAGACTCACAGGGAGGGGAACACAGGAAGGTCAAATACACTCAGTCATAATTTATTTATTTTTTATCTTGCTATAAGACCAACGATGATGAATAATACTTGAGTAGCGAATCACCCCATTTAATTAAGAGATTAATTGTGGTAAGCAATGAGGTGGATTGGCTTGCTTTAGTTAATCTGTGGGAAGTTGTTGTTGGCGGAAGCCAATTTAGACACGTGGATGATATATAAAAACAACAAAAAAGACCCACCAGTTGTTGGCATGCAACTGATTAGCTTGATTAAAGTCTAAGATTTTGGTGACGACTGTACCTACCAAACTCCATCATTTGTGTGTCCTATTTAGATGTTATGGTTTAGTCGTAAAGTACTGAGGAATAAGTAAGAGCATCAGAATTTAAATTTTATTTGAGATGAATATTTTAAAAGTTATCTATTTAATATAAAAAAAAATGATTTTACTGCTCGATAAGAATAATTCAGCATTTCATAATTTCACATCCACACGGATGAGCCCACCAAATGAACCCAATGGCTCTTCACGGCTCCACTGGGCCAAGACTAGCCCAACATCGGTTAAACCAGGCCAAGCCCAACACAGATTGGTCCACCCAGGCTCAATTTTACACCTCTATAAATAAACGCACCGCTCCCTAAAAGGAACCTCGCAATTCAGTATCCTTGGGATCAGAAAATAAAACAGAGCAAACGTAGATCGAACTGATGTGGTGAATTATTTTATCTAATTAGAAATTCTTATATATTTTCATTAGAAGGCAAGTATAACTCCTTGGACAGTTGTATTTGTCAAAGGTCAACTCCTTTTAACGCATGTGATATGCGTTGGTTAAATGTGTTTCAACTACTAGACATATCTTTGACATTTTCTCATGATTAATCTTGTAACAAGTTTCTTTCAGTTTGCTTGGAAAGGTTTCTAACGTAACATAGACTTTGTTGTCTTTTAAAATATATTGAACTCTATATGTAGTCAAAACCAAATGGTGGCTACCAACTACTTAATAGCTAATAACTAAGTAATTAATGCAAACACACAAACTTTCACTACAGTAAGTTAAGGTTTCCTTCATGAAATGATATTCTGCAGCAAACTTGTGAAAACAAAGCCCTAATATAACTAGTTTAATTAAAGTCTCTTAATCCTAACTATCCGACTGTAGATTATATATTTAAACGCTACCAGATCTTGATTAACCCCCCCAGCTACACCAATACAAGGCATTGATATAAATGAGAAATAGCTAAAAGTCAATCTATGAGCAGTGTCAAACTTCTCGATCAAGGAACTAATGATCATTTAAGCTTAATTACATATGCTCACAGTGTTCTTTCTTACTGGGACTGCTTTCCCCATCCTTGTGCTCCTCCATCACTGTCCTCGTCGATGAATGAGCTAACGGCTGCTGCGACTGCGACGGTCATGAGTTTGGGGCGTGCAGCAACCTCATCACTATCATTTTCTGCTATGCCACCAAAACGAGGGATATAATTGTTTGAGAGGGAGGGGATCATGGCCCATGGTGACATAAGACTGAAAGGAACTCGAAGTTGGGATGATCCCGCCGCACCGGCTGAGATACCGGAATAGCTGCCTGGGTTGACAAAGCTGCTGATGTAATAAGGGCTCAAGCAGGAGGGCGGTGGACTCCTGTCGTTTGCTAACATGAAGCTAGCGGCCGAGGGGGTCACGGTGGAAGCCAGGGCAGCGGCGCCGACGGGGACGGGGTGGTTGTGTGTTCCTTCGTAGGTCGTCACCAGTATCGACATGTCCTCCAGGCACCTCTGTACCTGTGCTTTCAAAAACATATACAAAACCAAGTTGCATGCCATCCGGTTTTAGTTAAAAATCTAAAGGCTAAAGCTATATATATATATATATATCTCCTTCCTCAACTACCTGTTTCCTAACTGGGCATCCCGGCGCGACGGTGCATCGGTAGTAAGCCCTAGGGCACGGATTACCTTTCGCCATCTTCTGCCCGTATTTCCTCCATTGGCAGCCGTCGTATATCTACAAGTACTCTACTGATTAAATAAGTAATTAATTAACCATTCGAGATCAAATCAATCATTTGTTGTATATGCTAGCTAGGGAGCTTATTACAGTAGGGCCTTGGCATCTAGCTCTGACGGAAACCCTAGCTTTTCTAGTGGCTGGTGGGTTGATGCTTTGGTTTGAGACTTGGGACAACTCCTTGCCCTTATTCTGACCTTCTAGTTCTCTCAATTCCCTGTCATCGTTGTTGTTATCGTCGTCGTGGTTCGCGTAGGTTTGCAAGCTCAAAGATAAACGCAACTCTTTGTCATCGCCAGCAAAGTGTTTGATTTCTTTGCTCTCGCCCGACGACTTCTTGATCTGTTCCTGCAAGCTGCTCTCCTCTCCAAGAGATAGAGAAACTGGGTGCTCCTAAAATTAGTAATCGCCAATACCAAACTTCAAAATCTAAGCTCAGCTCAGCTATCAATTATACTTTATATATATAGAAAATTTTAATGTATGCCTCTTGATGATTTTGTTGCTGGATGCCTGCCAACTTCGTCCGCAACGCTTGGAAATCGTTGAAGGTCCGCTCGATCACCTCTCGCAGAAGCTTGTTCTCCGCCTTCATCCTCTCCTTCTTCTCTTGCAAAATCCCCAACTGCAAGATCATATAAAAAGCTTTCAGAAACAGGTTTTGAGAGAGATATATGCAAAAAAAAAAAAAATATATATATATTAAACTCTCACCTCGTCCTCGATAGCATGGTCGTTGTCGTCGTCTATTCCTGAGCCTAACTGCTTCTTCTTTTCATCAAAACTTTCATACCTTTTCGCCTTTTGTTGCGCTGCTTGGTGATGACCATAATCATCCTCTTCTTCTCGTTGTCGATCGCGGGAGGACAAGGAGAGATCTTTATGCATTATCCTCTTGCCTGATCTCTTCTTCTTCAAGGCTGGCGCGATCTTGTAGTTGATCGATGCCTAATTTTCTGTGTTTTAAAGAGTATAGTCAGAAGAAAGGAAGGAAATCTCACACGCACACGCTGCCTTAATTTTTATTTTTTTTAATCTTAATTAGTTGTACGGAACCACCATCCGTTGATAATTTTCTAGCTTGAGGGCTAACGTCGATGTCTTCACCAAAACCAAACAAAACCTACCTAAAAGTCTCACCAGGAATGCCCTTGATTAATTCATCCATCGACCTTGATTTTTTGCATTAAAACTTGCGTTGTTGTAATGTTTACAAGAGTTACGAGTCGATTAATTTGGCTATTTCTTTCGCCATGGATGTGCATTTACTGGGATATAATTATGATTGGGGTGGGCAGCCACAAAATCTCAAACCTTGGATTGAGGTGAGAAATTTTAGATTCGATGTTATTTAATTCATTATTATTATTTTTTTAATTGAGGTATTAGTGTTAGGTACTTGTCGTATGTCATGCGGAATATAATATACATCGTATTATACTGATACTCGTAATATATAACTACCGAACCCAGTCAATAACTAAGATTGCAAAAGACAGTATGTTAATAAAATCGACATATATATAATATATATTTGAGAAAAATGCGTTAAATATACAGAGGCAAAAGTTTTACATTAATTTGGCTCATCTAGACAAGTCTTTGTTCTACCTTGAAATTTATCACGAGTTCCATCTAACCTTCATTATATTGGAAATATTGTCTATGGCATCTTTGATATATACCCTAAATCTCTATGACAAGGTTGGTTTAAAGTCCTTAGAAGTTTTAGTTACGTTTTTCATTCGTGTTCCGATGTGAAAAGGGTAGCCGAGAAGGTTTACCATCAAACTAGCTAGTGATATGGAACCAAGTGCTGCATGGTAAGGCAAGTGCCCTACCATGAAATTCATAATAAAATGATGGAGTTTCATATAAAATTAAAAATACACTACTTTAATTTCTAAAACTAAATGGTTTTTTTTTAAAAAAAATATTCTAAAATTAACATGATGCTCTTACAACCCTACATACTCTTCCTGGGCTACGGTGCTTAACCCCGGCTACGATCCCTTAATGGTGAGTGGATGGGATGAGCTTTTGAATTTGAATCTCATACATTATATCTAAAAATAATTTGAATTATTTATGATATTAAATTATCCATCAAGATTCATCTATATTTTTAATTTATTTTAATGATTAATATAAAAAATTCATAGAATTAGATAAATTATTTTTGAAATTAATTGGATAGTAAAAATTTGATACTTAAATTATTAAATAAATAAATAAACATGTGCTTCAGAATTTATGCAAAAGAATCATATATATATAATATTACCACGTGCAGGGTAGTTACTTGAGCCATTTCATATTATTTGTGGAGTGGCAAAGTGTATACGAATTTCTGTGTGTGTTAATATAATTAATATAGTTGGCGTTGATGAACAACTCCACAGAGATAAATAAACCTATTTACTCCACAACCTTTCTTCTTAAAAGATGCTTCACCTGCTTCAGTTAGCTGTGTGATGCAATTCAATTAACATAACAAGCCATCATGTTTATTTTCTTTATTTTTATTTTTTTTCTTTGCCCCGGGTTACGATGAAGCGGAAGGATATTAAATTATTATCTAGGCATCTACTAGCTAGGGTGTATTTATAAAAAAAATTCTTCCAAATGAGACACGCAACTATAAGATATTGGACTTCTGGATCACCCGCCATGAGTATTTTTTGATTTATCTTAGCGGCCGAAGAAATTTATGTGAGATCAGATTGATCATTCCGGTTCGATGTTATCTGATTAATTATTTTTTATTTTTTATTTGAGAAAAATTATATGAGCAAGAGCCCTCTTGGCCCAATTAAGGTAATTGGGCCTTTCTATATAAGCCTCTGTTTTTCTAGATATTTAGCTTTGGATTGTAATGACAAAGAGTCCTCTAATTTTTTAGATACTGTGGATTTAGACTTGAATTGATTCTCAAACTAAAAAAGTATTTGTAGAAATCAATAATATTAGTTAAATTTTATTACTCCCGTCGTAAATAAAACATAAGAGATATATTTTAAAAATATTTTATGACATTTAATATAAACCTTTGCTTTAGTTGCCTAGTAGAGCCCACACTCCATGTTGTCCCAAACTTTCTCTCCTTTTAAAGAATTTTAAAAATAAAAAAAAAATTCACAAGAACAGAATCTCCTATTTAAAATATTCGTCCTCTTTGCTGACCGTTACTCTACAATCTTTTCCTTTTTCTCTTCTCTCTTTTCCTTTCCCCTCCATTCCCTCCCTCCTCTTGCTCCATCAACCAAGCAAAGCAAAGAATCTCCCAATTCCCACCAATCCATGGAGGAGGAGAATTCCGCTTGCTATCGCCACTTCCATCTGCTCATCTATCTCCTCTCCATCACCGCCGCCGTCTCCAAGTCAACCATCGAGCCCTGCTCCGGCTCCGACTCCTGCCCCGCGCTCCTCGGCTACACCCTCTACGCCGACCTCAAGCTCTCCGAGGTGGCCGCCCTCTTCCACGTCGACCCCATCGCCGTGCTCGCCTCCAACGCCTTCGACCCCGCCATCCCCGACGTAGCCGACCGCATCCTGCCGGCCGGCCTCCTCCTCCGCGTCCCCACCCGCTGCTCCTGCGCCGACGGCATCCGCCGCTCCCTCGCCGCGCGCTACCGCACTCGCCCAGGCGACACCCTCGACTCCATCGCTGGCTCCGTCTTTGGTGGCCTAGCAACGCCAGACCAGATCAGGGAGGCCAACGGCATCCCAGACCCGGCGGCGCTCGAAGTGGGACGGATCCTCGTCGTGCCCCTGCCATGCGCCTGCTTCAACTTGTCCGACAACTTCCTCCCGGCGGTCTACCTCTCGTACGCCGTCAGAGCAGGGGACAGCGTCCCCAGCATCGCCGCCATGTACTCCACCACCGTCACCGATATCATGAATGTTAACTCGTTAGGAAGCATGGCCGCGATCAATCCCGGCGATGTGCTCGTTATCCCCTTGCCAGGTATATAAACACATACACATGTAGCTCTGCACTCCACTACTTCGAAGCATGACTGCGTCCATCAAAGCTCTGTCTTTGTCAATTGTAGCTTGCCCATCAAGGTTCTCGAACTACGCCTCAGATTTTGGTATGATCGTGGCAAATGGCACTTACGCCATCACTGCTGATAATTGTGTGCAATGCAGCTGCGGACCAGGAAACCTCAAGTAAACATTCCAAATCTGTTCCTCTTTTGCAACTTCTTCTGCATGCCCACATTTCATCGATCAAAGTAACTTCCACTGTACGTCCTTGCAGTTTGTACTGCACACCAGCTTCTCTGTCAGTGTCGTGTTCGAGCATGCAATGCAGAAGCAGCAACCTTATAGTGGGAAACATCACCACCAAGTCTACCGGAGCTGGCTGCAATGTCACATCCTGTAACTATAGTGGTTTTGTAAACGGATCTATAGTCACTAAGTAAGCATCAGTCGATTAAAGACTGTTTCAATGTTGTAACACAATTGAGGTGCTAATTTAGTTCATCTTGCAGAATGACTAAGTCGCTTCAACCTCGTTGCCCTGGTAATTTTTTAAGCTTCGCTGCTTCGTTTCTGGCACAGTATGTCTGCTAGTTTGTATAACTGGGTGGTTTCCACATATGCCACAGTGCAACCTCAGCTGCCCTCATTGACACCGCCGCCAACGACACTGATGCGCGATCTGTTTCTTGCTCCAACGCCGCTGCCGCTGCCACCGGAGGCAGGCGGCGCTTTGCCTACGCCGAAGCTGTCGCCCAAGTCTCCGGTGTCGGGGGAATTCGCTCTGCCTGGCGTTTCTCCGGCAACTGTTCCTGATTTAACCGCCGTGGTGGGTGGTTCTGTGAGTTCCATGAATCGCAAGGAAGCAATTCTCATCTTTTGCTCGGCTCTCAGCTTATTATTAGCTTTTGCCCTTCCATTCACTGGAACGTCAATTTTGTTGCATTAGCAGATTTTACAATCATTTTTCGATATTTTTGCCTTGTCGCTTGTGAAGTTTGTGGTTTGGTAGAGCGAGACAATGCTAAAATTAAAAGTTTGGAAGCATTTATCTTTAATTGCTGATCAATCAATAATTTTTTGTAGTCTGTCTCTTCCAAAGCTTATGCTCTTACAATTTCACCATTATCAATGTTGAATCAAGTGATCAATCGCTTTAAATATTCCATCTCATCTAAAGGAAGCTTATGCTTTACTACGGAAATTAAACGCATCTGCCATTGGTGAGAACAGCAAAAAGTGAGATGCTGAAGATTTTTTTTTTTTTCCCCTTATCAAGCTTATTTAATCTTTTTTTTTTTTTAAAAAAATAAACTTGAGTCAAACTCAAGCTGTTACTAAGTTCAGAAAGCAAAATAATTGATCTTATAATTCTATCAAACCATTCTATCAAACAATTATCCAGGACCGTCTCAATTCTTTTGACCCTAAGTAAAATAATAATAATAATAATAATAATAATAATAATAATAATAATAATAATTTAAAATTTTAATATTTTTTTTAAAAATTATTAATTTTTTAAAAAATAAATTTTTATATACAATATTATTATTAAAAATATTTAATTTTATTAATTTTTTTTTTTAAATCATATATTATAAAAGATTATTTTCATAAGTGAAAATAGTGATCAACTATATAAGTCACGTATCAATAACTTTATCTGTATCAAAATTTATTTTTTATTAGTAAAAGTAAAAAAATAAAAAATATTTTATATTAAACTTTCAAACATAATTTTAAATTATAAAATAATATATTTGTGAATATTTTTAATTAAATAAATAAAGTTAAATTTCATCAATAAAATATTAAAAATACTAACTAATTTGGCAACCAGTAATATATTATTGTCATACTATTGATATATATTTTAATTGCTATTTTAAAAAAAAATATCGATCAATTTTAACTTCGATGAAAGGAAGTCTTGACACAACGGTAAAATTATTATTGTATAATCTATAGGTAACAAGTTCAAGTAGTAGATATAATCACTGCATATAATGGACTATTCTCCAATATCTCGTATTAGCAAGAGCTTCATGCACTGAACTGTCTTTTATCAATTTTAACTTCGATAAATTATTAATCAAATTTATTTAGCTAGTAAATTTTGATGATGAATTATTAAAAAAAAAGAATATGCATGATAATTTGTAGAGAAATAAGAGCAAAATAATAATAGTATAAAAATTATAATGAAAGAAAAAAAATATGAGGAAAAAAAATAAAATTTAGAGAGAAATAATAATTCAATATTATATATTTTTGACTTTTAAAATATATTTTTTTAATAAAAAGATCAATTATTAATAAGTATAATCAATAAATATTATTAATTTATTAACCAAACTTAATTTTGGTTGATAAATTAAATTTTTATTGATAAAAAATTAAAAATTATGAATTAAATTTTTACTAAAAAAATTATCAATTAAATCTAATAGTAAAAAAATTAAAATTATTAATTAAATCTAACTTTAACATTAAAAATGATCAAATTTAACTTTAATTTGTAAAAAATTATAAATTATTAATAAATCTAAAAAATTAAAAAATATTGACCAAATTAAAAAATTAAAAAATATTAATCAAATCTAATTTAATTAATAAAAAATTAAAATTATTAATAAAAATAAATCTTGACTAAAATTTATTTTAATCATAATTTTAAATATTTATCATTTAAATTTATATATTTCTAAAATAATAATTATATATATATATATATATATATTATCCTTATTTATTTTTCCGTGTGCACTAAATATATTTATTTTTTTTAAAATTTTTTAGAGAAAGGTTAAGAATATATATATAATTTGATGGGACAATATAATAGAGACCTAAACATATGTCATTACTTGAGCCGGCCCTATTATGTTATGTTATCAAATTTGATTAATCATTTTTGTCTCTTCGGAGACATCCAATAATATTGGAGCATGGCCTCTGCGCAAGGATGGCATGCATAACTCAAGAAATAATCTAAATTTTTTTTTTCGAGATAATGGTATAATGGTTAAGTTTTGAATTTCAATTGTGATATATTATAGAAATTTTTTTCTCTAATAAAAAATAGATCTAAAAATACTGATGAATCGATTTATAATTTTTTTTAAAAAAAATGGAGCGTATAATTAAGGGGGTATTGGGCTTTTAAACTATGTATTTTTTGATTTATTTTGAAAATCGAATTAATTATGTGAAGTTGGATATTATCTGATTCATATATAGATTTTTTCAAGTTACGTGATACATTTTTCTTCTGAATGATGGGCATGCGTCAAATGATGGTGACGAATAGTAATGTTGCACGCCAAACAAATTAGCGTTTGATAATCGGACATGCTGTACAGGCGTTGGGCACATCAAGATTCAGGCTAGAATCATGACTGAACTAAATAAAGGTAGACAAAACTTGTTGATCATGTGCTTAATCTCATCTCATGAACAATCAAAACGAATTATGGAAAACGTTACTGAGAACTCGTAAACAACAACATCCTAAACACTAGTCAGATTTTAATCAAATCAAATTAATACACAAAGTAAAAGAAACAGAAAAGTGTTAGACTGAAGGGATGTGGAACGGTCCGAGAAACCAATGGCGCAGTGGTTTTGGACCAGCATCGACCGGAATCTACAGATGGGTTTTGATTCTGATACGGTCGTCGCGAAAAGAACTACGACGAGTTGCAAACGAACGAGAAGAAGAAAGTGCTGGTTATTGTACACTATAAATATGCTGCAAGGAGCCCTCTCCCATTCCTCATTCCTTCTTCTCGTTCGAGTCATCGGCGTAACCATTTTTTTGGCGTTTTCTTCTTTTCTTGGTAGATTTTGCTTCCGGGGCTTCACCTGCGTCCGATCATCTCTGCCTCAGACTCCCTGGGTAATGTCGCTCTCCCTAAAAGATCTATTTTTGGTTCCTTAAATTTAGTTGTCAATTCAGATTCTTCTTGTCAACACAGAAGAACGTATGCCAAAAACTCCAACAGAGTCGGGCATTCCATATATCGTTTGTGAAGGTTTTCTCGACTTTACAACGCATGGAAATATTTTTCTTCTTGCGATACTAAAGGAGGAAGGAAAAAAAACTCTGATTTGGTTCCTTGAATCTATAAATCTCCTTCTCTACTATTGAGATTTTGAGTAGTTTTGGTAATTGAGATGGTTTTGCCTAGTCAACGACACTTGTGCTCATACCCATCATGGCCATTCACGCGCGCCTTGGCCACCGTAAACTTTGTTTGCTCGGTGACAATGAGCTACGTTGATTATTATACATCCACTTGAGATAGGCCATCAAATGTTGATGACGTGGAAGGGTCAGATATATGTATTCCATGATTATTTGTTGGGTGAAATTGAAAGCTTTCACTGTGTATAAGATCATAGATGCAATAGATAGACCCATGTAGGGCTTGATGAATAAAAAACATGAAAATCTTTTATCAAATATCAAGTGATCATCTCATCTTTAATCCTATGTTTGGATGGGGGTAAGAAAGGAGTAAATAATGAAAGGGGATCGGAAGGGAGAGTAGGAGAAGGAAGGATAATTTCCTTACATTCCAAATCGAAATGTAAGAAAACAGTGCATTTGAGGGGTAAGTGAGAGAAAAAAATTCTCTCCTTTTTCCTCACCTCATTCCCTCGCCCCTTTCCAAATAAGGATAAAAATTATCCTTCCATTACTTAATACTTCCCTCACCTCTTCCTTGTTGTGGTAAAAGGCGAAACGCGCCCCCAGCGTCCCCGTCAATTCGTTCCAGGACCAACACGAAGGAGATAAATCACGAGGGCTAGTCTAGCCAGCCCAAACAGTGACTAGTGCATAAGGAGGGCATGATTCCCTCACCTCCTCCCAAACAAGACATTATAGTCATCTCACTAAAAATATCTCATGCCCAATATAATTTGTTACCCACATTTAAGGTTATAACTATTTTAAACAAGGTCAGACCTTTCAGTTACGCGTGGTGTGCAAGACTGTGCCTGTGCCTGTGCCTGTGCCTGGGCACGCCTATCTTCCATCGAATATTACTCCATCGATCAATTGCATCTTCATATACCCACAAGCCTCGGCTGTTGTTGCTCAATTCTTCCCCATCTCGAAACAAAACAGGGCCAATCGCATCGACCTCCATGGGCTCCGAGGTGGATGGCTTCAGCGACTACCTGGTGCTGAGGCCCGACAAGGCCGGAGTGTCTGATCTCCTCCGGCTCCTGTTCTCGGCCAGAGTCTCCGACAACCAGTCGGTCGACTGCCCCATTGACACCGAGATCGACGAGGCAAAGCGCAGGTGGGCCGTCTTCGTCTCTCTTCTCTTGCAGAAGATCCTCCTCTTCTCCAGGAGGCCAATGGCGCGGGTGGGACTGGCTATCGAGTTCTGGCTAAACCTTCTCATGGTCAACAATGGCTTCCTCTCCGTCTTGTGGAATCTCCTCACAGGCCAGTATACTAATTAAACGAATGATAAATGAGCAAATCTGCAGTATATTTTTCGAAGTTTTTCTCGGATTTTACAACCCGTTTCTGATCAAAATTAAGCCATATTGAAGATCTGGTTGGATGGAATACTATTCAACTCAGATCGATTCCTAATAGTTAAGATGAGCATTTTTCTTCTTCTATCAATTAGTGACATTAATTATTATTGTTATTGATGTATGACAGTTCATGTTCAGGCAGCTCCTGCATCGTTAATTATTTTTCTATTTTTTATAATCCTCGTGTTCTCAGACTTTAATTAATTATATGAGTCAGCCAATGGCGCGGATTGTTCTTATCATGTTTGCTTAGCAATAGTTATCATATAATAAGACTGGTATATTTATTATATCTTGATCATAACTCTGTTTTTTTCCTCCTTGGAAATTAGTAGCAGTTGACATTAATTTCGAATAAAAAATGGATGCAGCTCCTTTGTCTTTTTTTAGCTTATTTGTTTTTATTTCAGACATAAAGAAAAAAATTAGTCAAATTAAACGGAAATAGCTAGATAAAATTATTTCTTCCAAAAAAAAAAATGAAAATAAACCCTCAAACAGACATAAACTGCACTTGACGAACGTTGTCAAGTGTCTGCTGACACTTTTGCAACATATGGAACAAATAAAAATATTGGTTAAAATAAATAGCGATTAGTGAGCCAATTAAACAGATAAGCATCCAATGGTACTTAATCGATGATCCTATCTAAGAATATCGACGAATGATTCATCGGTGTATTAGCATCGAGATTGATTTTATCATCGATCACCTAGTAATAGAAGGAGCTTTTGGGGAGAGGCCTGCTAGCGTGCGTCCATCTGAGAGAAGTTAGGAAAAAACGATTAGAATGACAGTCAAAAAATTCCACGGCGTAGTTATTCCAACGCTCAAGTAAGTTGAGGTGAAATGGAAAAGATAAATAGTAGTTAGGATTTGTAAATGCATATATGTGTACCTGTGCCTGTGGAGACAAACGACCTTTTATAGAGTCGTGAACTTCTCCACGTTGTCCCCACGGGATGGGCTGATTGATGGCTAATGCATGAGATGTTGTCACCATGAGGTCTGAGGATCAAATCCTGGCTAGTAACCAGGTTCCTGCCCTCCTCCATGCACTGGTCACTGTCCTGGCTAGTAAACTAGCCCCCGTGATTTACCTCCTCCGTGTTGGTCCTGAAACAGGCTGGCGGGGTGCTGGGGGCGAGCATTTCGCCTTTTTGCCACCATGAACTTCTCCACATTCTCCATGTGTCCCGATATTTTTACCCATGTTACCTCATTTAATCATATTTACTAAGAGTAAAATGACTGTGTTTCCCGCATTCTCCGTGAAATAACGCTCACATTCTATGTACCCATTTCGGAGCAACGACTATCAATTTTCAGGATATGCGGAAGATATTATGACCACGATACTCAGGTAACCAGGGGTTGCTGGTAGCCGAAGGCTGTAATTAGCCGAGAGTCTCAGAAGTCAGGGGATTCGAGAGAGGGGAGACATTGGTAGTCAAGGGATGTAGTTAGCTAGGAGTCTCAGGAGTCGGGGGATTCGGGAGACAGGAGGCGTTGGTAGCTAGGGGCTGTAGTTAGCCAGGAGTCTTAGGAGTCGGGGGACCTAGGAGATGTTGATAACCGGGGACTGTAATTAGCCAGGAGTCTTAGGAATCGGGAAGATCCGAAAGACGGAAGACGTTGGTAGCCAGGAGGCTGTAGTTAGCCGGGAGTCTCATGAGTTGGAAGACCCGGGACACGGGAGACGTTGATAGCCGAGGGCTATAGTTAGTCAAAAATCTCAGGAGTCAAAAGATCCGAGAGATAGGAGACGTTGATAATCTTCTTTGATTATTACTTCTATTTATATATTAATTTTTTCATCGTAGGACATCTTTCCAATAACCTCTCTCATATCAATCGATAATAAAAGAAATTGACTTCCTTGACCATAAGAGGTTAGTAGCTAACATGGTGGCAAAAAAGTAAAACGCTCGCCC
>JBBUKS010474307.1:0-17542 GCA_038050645.1 Hedychium gardnerianum
GCCACCCTTCAGCAGCGCCGCCGCCGCCACTACTGTCGTCCGCCACATGGAGCTGCAACTAGGCACTTGCATCAGCGGCAGCAAACAACTTCCCAGTAGGAGGATTCGGGTTCTCAACCATCTCCGAGTTCGAACAGGAGGGGAAAGAGCTTCCGATCGCCTCTCTCTCTTTTGATCTTTCTACTCTCGTCGTCGTCTCCTTTTCCCTATCAATCTCGACGGCCTAGGGAAGATGGGAATGGGTGAAAAAGTATTAACCGATTCAATTTATTACTAACTTATTTCTGAAGGAAAAAAATATTTTAATTGATTTAAAATTATTATTTTAATACTTAACAATTATAAACTTTATTTTATAACTTATTATTTTATCGAATAAATATTATAAAATCAAATATCACTTAAAATTCATATTTTTTAACATATAAAATTTAAATTGATATTTATTACATTAATTTTATAATCAAAGTTTATTATCATATATTACTTCGTATTTAATAATTACCGAAGTAACTAGTGGCGAAGTCTACCATCAAAATTCATATAGTGATATATTTTACTATCTTGGTTGATGAGTCCATGTATCAATGAAAAAGAAAATGACAATTGTTTTAATATATGTGGAAAAAAAGGAAAGATATTAAAATATTTTCTTGATATTGAACATATTCCTAATACAATTGCAGCTTCACTTAAGGATGTCATTGAACAGTTATTCTCTTGTCATAGTTTAAGCATATCAAGTTTGTGTGATCAGGGTCTGATGGGATGAGCAATATGCAAGGTGAGCTTAAAGACTTGAAAACTCTTATTTTACAAGAAAATTTATGTGCCTTTTATGTTCATTGTTTTGCTCATCAATTCCAATTGAGTTTAGTAGCTATCACAAAAGTATCATTTTCAAGTTTAATATATTTTTGAGATCACAACGAGGGGACGAATGTTGTTGGAGCATCTTGTAAAGGTAAGATATTCTTAGATCTAAACAATATGAAAAAGTTACAGAAGCACTAAGGAGAAGGGAGATTCTTAGTGGATATGGATTGAATCAAGAAACTAACTTGCAATGAGCCAGTAATACTCGTTGGGTTCATATTATGGTACTTTAGTTAGGTTCACTTTCATGTTTTCATATGTAATTGAAGTACTTGAATTTATTATGGAGAATGAGGTAAGCATAGAGCATAAAGTTAAAATAAGCATATTGTTAGATACAATGCAATCATTTGAGTTTATATTCACTATACATTTAATGAAAATGTATTGTGGATTACTAATGACTTGTCATTGGCATTGCAAAGAAAATAACAGGAGATTGAGAATGCTATGAGATTAATTCATATATCAAAATAAAGATTAAAATATATGAGAGATAATGGATGAGATTCTCTATTGAATAAAGTTTTTTTATTTTGTTCTACACATGAAGTTATAATTCTAAATATTGATGAAAAGTTCATAGCTCTGAGCCGTCTAAGACGAAGAACTCAAGAAAAGACTAACTTGATTTATTATCGTTATGAGTTATTTTGTGTTATTTTATATAAATAATTTATGGAGCTTAATAGTCGTTTCTCTAAGACAAATACTGAATTACCTTATTTGTGTGAGATGTCTTAATCTTAAGGACTTATTCTCTGCTTTCAATAAGGAAAATCTTATTAGTTTTGCTAGATTATATCCTAAGGATTTTTCTACATACGATATTATGTTATTTGATAATCAACTTGAGAATTAATTATTGATGTGCGTACAGATAGTGAATTTTTAGCAGTTGATGAAATTACAAATCTTGCTACGAAAATGATAGAAACAAGAAGATATATGGTCTATTCTTTGGTTTATATGCTTGTTATTTTATCATTGGCTTTGTCAGTTGCTATTGCGAGTATAGAGAGTATTTTCTGTAATAAAGATCATAAAAAATTGACTGTGCACCTGAATGAGAAAGATGTTTTTAATGAAATTGACAATGAAACTATTATGCAAGGATTTTAAATTTTTTCATGGTGAACAATTATAATTTTAATGTAATTTTTTTTGAGATATATTTATTGACCGTTTGAAAATATATATCATTGATTTTTTACTTCCTCCTTCGGTTATATTCTTGGCTTCGCCTTGCACCCTGTCAACGGATCAGGTCTTGCTAAGGTTTAGTTTTAATTTGAATTTAATTTTTATCAATGTATTTTTCTATTCTTTGAAGAGATATTATGAATACGATGAGAGTTTTATCGATGCATAGCTTTTGATCTTGATTCTTTAGTCCTTGATCCAATAGTTTATTTAATTAAAATCATAGTGATAATATTCAAATTAACCACTAGACCACAAATTAACATCTATTTCTACCTAATTCACACTATAATTAGTAATACACTGGTACATACTTAGGACGCTAGCATAATTCTAGTGATTAGTTAATTAATCATAATGATTAAGTTATGATAATTAATGCTATATATATAGTGCTTAAGCTAATTAAGAGTTGACTGCCTGGCAACTTTTGCGGACCTCGCCGGGGCTGCCCGCTGGCGGCGCCAGCCTCCCCATCCTCACCATGGAGGCCGCGAAGTCCTCGAAAAACAGCGCCTCGTCTGCGGCATAGGCCTTTGCGAGCGCGCCCACCTCCCCTGCTTCCCCAGCCAGGGCTTGGTCCGACGGAAGCAGCCCCTCGCCGGCGAAAAGGTTGACATAGTACTGGTTGTCGAACACCATTGGCGAGCCCACGTCCAGGTGGACCAACGACAAGGCTGTCGTCGTCCCATTCGACGACAACGACCCAGAACAGAGCTGCCGCAGGGACTGCAGGAAGAGGCGGTCGCCAGTGCCGGTGAGGCGGGAGGCGAACGTGGAGCAGCGGGCCTTGCCGATGGTGTGGGCGCCGGAGAGCGCGACCATGTCCTTGGCGGAGAGGCCGACGTTTTCAAACTTTTGGAGCAGGGCAGCGACACCGGACGTCGGAGATGGGAGGTTGGTGGTGGCCATGGACAAGCTGGCGACGGTGCCATCCCTCCGGCCGACCTCCACCGGCCATGTCGGTCCTCCCGACTGCGTAAATTTCATGATTAAAAGTGAAAATTGACATATGCGGAAACTGCGAAGGCTAAAGTGAAAATTTCGCAGATATATAAATACCAAAAGAACAGAGTCTCGGGCAGCGATGGCGAGGAGATCGGCGCAGGAAACCGTCTCCGGGCAGGCCATCTCCAGCTCCGCCTTGATCCCCTCCACCACGTCGAAGCCCCTCAGCGAGTTCGCGTTCGGCCCCGCCGTCTTCTCCCCCACCATCTCCGCCGTGTCGTCCAGAAGCACCGACGCGTCGCAACCCTGAATCACCACACAGATCCAAACGCCATGATCAAATTACACGAGAAGATAAAGAGTGAATTTAAGGAAGGAATCTGCGGTGACGAGGTCGACATTGACGAAGCAGTCGTGGAAGTGGAGTCGGAGGAGGGAGGCGGCCATGCGGGCGTCGTCGGCCACAGCGCGCTGCACGCCGGAGAAGATGATGGCCTCCGCCAATGGGCAGCTGGTGAGGTACACGTCGAAGTGCAAGGAACCATCACCGCCGCCGCCGATGCAGTCTTTGGACGTCTTCAGGGCATTGAGAGGAGTCTGTAGAACGAGGCTGAGTAGGAGGAGGACGGTGGTTGGTGACATTGCCGACCGATGTTGTTGACGAGGGACTGAGCTTTGAAGGCTTATAAAGGCGAATGAGGGAGGAGGAAGAGAGAGTCATCCGCCATCATCAATCATCACCATGATCAAATCTTGATGAATTGGACGGCTGAGGACACTTTCAAGAAATTTACATTTTTTCCCCTAATACAAGTGTGTATGATTAAGTTATCATATAGAGACTTGTTATGTGATTACCAAATACTTACTTAAGAAATAAAATATAATTTAATATTATTTTATTCGACTTTCATGTTGGAGCAAAGGAAATCCACAACTACGAACAGAAATCACCCGAAAAGAGGATTACTTGAGAATCACTCATTATCTATCATTTAATCTAATATTTTATTACTTGAGAATCACTTCAAATAGAATTAAATAATATAATTTTATATAGATAACTAAAATTATTAATAATAATCTTAACCAAATGCACCTTATATCTATCGTTTAATCTCTATTTACTAACTCTATCAATTAAGGAAGATCGACAATGTATGAAAATGGGCGACTATATTGCTCGACATCCTTGATCACCGTCACCTATTCGATTGTGTTTTGTCCTTGATGCTCGCCTAACCACCCTACCTGATGAGAGAGAGAGCCTCACTCACTCGATGCTTTTCCTCACCCAACGGCAGATTGGCTTGCGAGCGTTGCCTAACTCATCCTCGATCGTCATCACCTGTTCTATTGCCATTGGCCTCGACGTCTTACCTGATCACCCTGCCTGACAATGAGCCTCAATTGCCTTTAGTTTTGATGATTGCCCCCACCACCAAACCACATAAGACCCACTCACTGTCTGCTAATAACTAGAGAATATGAGAAATGATTAATGCTCAGTCCTTGTGAGAATTGCCGTGTATTTGGTGAGACAGTAGTAGTCGTCGTCACCTGCTTGGTCTCAGGGATCACAAGGCATGTGGGGAACTCAGAGGAGCAGTTACGATATACATTGATCATCGGTGAGCTCAATCGAGCAAGTAAAAGATCTGATTTGGTGGGAGAAATAAAAGATGACACCATCTGTTTATACGGCCACATCAGACTCACATCCAACTCACTTGTTATCAAGTAAAGCTTATCTACTTTGGACTCCTCGAATCAATTGGTTGAATTGGGGGCAGCTATTTGAAACAATACGAACCAGGTTCTAGTTGACAGCTTGAAAAAAGTGGGAAAACTCAAACCATACTGAGGAATTCGATCCTCGAACATAATCTCTCTATTTCTACACTTTAGCAATTACAAGGATGGATCAAACCATAGGAGTACCTGGGTTTGTTTGCCTTCGTCTCATGATTTTACCTCTGATGGGGTTTGTGTCTTCTTCGTCGGCAGACAAATGATCTAAATCCAAGAAACTCTTTTATGCTTTGTCTCCTTCCTCATTGCTTTGATGTATTGTTTAGTGTGTCAATGGAACTTTCAGGCCAAAGGTGAGAAGATTGACATGAGCTGAAAAAAAAAGAGAAAAAACTTGAATCGATCACGTAGTCAACGAAATTACAAAAATAATTTACAATAGGAACAAAGCCAAAACAAAATTTAGAAAACGAAATCAAGCGGGGAATTGTTTGTCTGAAATTCCATTCGAAATGTCTGAAAATAAACTCATCAACATGACTATCGAAGCTACATTAGCTAATCTTAAAATCTATCAGTATGACCATGGTAGATATACTAGAACGATTACAGAGAAAAGTAGTTGCAATTCTCCCACCACTTCTCAGTTCTCCTTTGCAAACTTTCTTTATCAAAGCGGTAACGCTTTGACGAGAAATGCAAAAAATAAAAAACATTAATCGAGAAGTCATTGATCTATTAGACAATGTAGATTGGAACATAAGGTTTTCACTACAAATGGAATGAGGAAAAAAATTACATTACATCATTAACGTGGTGTTTACTTCATTACTTGGAGGGGCAGTAGGAGAGAATTATAGTAGTTTAAGTAACAGAAAAAAAGAAAAGAAAAGAATATTTACACCAATATTGTTCCATTCATCTTGTTTACTTGAATGGAGTTGGAAGGGAACTAAAACTATATTTCTCTCTATTTTCATTCAATCTGAGTGGAAATAAAATATAGAGGAATTGGATGGGAAAATTCATCCCTCTCTCTTCTCCCTTCTGAATAAAAAAAGGAATTTAAAAGTTTATTTATTTATTTTTTTCACTTATTTTCAGCCAAGTAAACATCCCACAAATACAAAATAAAAAAAAAAAACACCAGACATAAATTGTAGAGGAACTCAGAAAGAAAAAAAAAGGAAAAAAGGGATGGCATGGGTGACATAATCAATCAAAACCCCTGTGGGGATCTGGCCTGGGAATTAATCTTGAGCCATGAATGATAATTGTTTACTAGTGTGCAACTGAACGAAAGTTGGCAACTATTAACCAGGTGATATTTCCATATGAGATCAATTTTTACAAGAAAAGCATATTAACTTTGTTATGGTTAACATATGTCACACTATGGATCACAAGAAATATGAAATCAAATTGCTAGTGCATCAAGCCATATTTGCCTAAATTATTTAGAATCAACTACATAAATCTTATTCCGCCATTGAGCTATATGTATGACAATTTCAGTAGTAAATATTCAAATTAATATTTATTTATTTTTATCACATTCACTAATGGTCTCTTTGGTTACCTGTACCCATTACCCTACTTCAATAGATTTCACTATTCCAAATATAGATACTATTAGTTGTCTTTGAAAACATCTTACCATCTCTTTCTAATAAGTTCATCTCCATTTTGATCATGGTGGACACTAGAAAAAAAGAACTTAGATGCAATTTAAAGAAAGACACAAAAGACATAATCCATGCACTGAACAGATTATGTAAATGCATGCTAGCTATTAAGAAGAATATATACTCATAAATGTATGCCTAATATATATATATATAGTATATATAAAGATTTACAAGATGATAAAGAGATGCCTAAGAAATCTCTAAGGACCTGACGGTCCAAGAAAACTTGAAATATGTAACTTTCGACGAGTGAAATAGTTAATTCAAGGACATATTAAATGATCAATCTAAAACCGACAACATATCAATGCAATACAAGATTCTTAAAGACAATTATGCCGGAACAGGCAGTTATAACAGATAAGACATTCAAATTTTTGACCACTCATCCAAAGAGACAATTAAAAAGGAATATAACATAATCAAATATAATTATGATTAACCAATAATTTGCAATATGATAAAAAAGGTAACAAGGCATAATATAATATGTAAAAACGACAAACTAAATATTTTAATGATGTTCTGTAAACCATATAAAATTTGCGCTGAAATATCATTCTTCAACCTTTGAGACAAATAGTGGAATATGGATCAAGCAAACTATGTAATTATAACCATATTCTGCAGTCTATACATTACAATTGCCAATACAACATGCAGTTCTAGCAGCATATTTTATTGTAATGTACAGTTTGACATACTTAGAAGTCTTAATCAATAGAACAACCATCAAATCCAATTAACTTTAGTTGACTGACAAGCATACACAATTGAAGTTAGAGAAATAAACTATTCTATTCATACACTTAGGGGAAGAAATTCTAACTACCAAGACCATGACATGAGAAGAGTATCGAGAAACAGAATAAGCATCACATAACAAGAAACAAGATATATATCCATATTCACTTTTATAGTTAAAATAAAGGGCAGCTCGGTGCATGAACTTCCCGCCACTTTTATAGCTAAAATATGGAATGATATTCTAAAAAAATCCTCATGCAGAATTTTTTTGAATAATTGCCCCAAAAGTCTTTGAGCATCTGCTGTGGACAATGTAGATTTTAAAGAATATCTAATTCTCTTTGTAAAAATTCATCTATCTTATGTTTCTTTCAAAGTTTCATTCATTTCTTCATGTGGACAATGTATATTTTTTAGATGATTCTTACAATCATGGCAGTTAAAACAGATGCACATATTCAAAAGAGAAAAATAAAATAAAATCATATGATAAATAGATAGCTAACTTTTTTCTAGTCATATGTATCAAAACGAGTAAATAATCTAATATTAAGGGGATCAAACAGAGATATCTACTAATTAGATACCGTCCAATCTTCAACTTCTAATCCTCTTATCAGATGAAAAACAAAACTACGACATGAATTTGAATAAGAAGAACATAAGATGGCAAGCAAGTATAGAAATGCAACAATCACTAATGCAAATGGGAGAAGGAAAAGAACCAACTCTTTTGGCAATGTTGTCTCTCAGCTCGGATGTGAGACCGGTGAATCAGAGGCAGAGCATTGTGGCTTGGAAGTCATCGTCGGGTGGGGGCAGAAGATTCAGATCAAATGGCAGTGTGTTCATGTGCGCTGATGTGGTGCCACGCTCGTCGTCGACAACCGAGGACGACGACCCGCAGTCGCTGTGGCAGTCGTCGTCGCCATCAAGGACGCGCTGGGGAGGCGGCTTGGCCCGCCTCCCGAGTTGCGACATCGGCCGTTGGATTGGCGCAGGCGCGGGCAGACGAGGTC
The DNA here is from genome assembly GCA_038050645.1 of Hedychium gardnerianum. NCBI lineage: Eukaryota > Viridiplantae > Streptophyta > Magnoliopsida > Zingiberales > Zingiberaceae > Hedychium > Hedychium gardnerianum. The sequence goes on from JBBUKS010474307.1 coordinate 8,234, forward strand.
CGCTGAACGACTCCACGGTGCTGCTGTGGCTACTCGATGCCGGAACATGGCGGCCTTGCCCGAATGGGAATTGCAGGCGGCGCAAGGTAGGGGAGGTCGAGGGAGGAAGCGCAGGGGAGGATGCGGAGGCGAGGGGGAAGTTGGTCTTGGCCGCTGGACCACGGAGAGCGCAAGCGGCGGTGTCGTAGGCCAGGGCGGCGGCCTCGGCGGAGTCGAAGGTGCCGAGCCACACTCTGGCCTTCTTCCAGGGGTCCCGGATCTCGGCCGCGAACCGGCCCCACGGCCGCTTCCGCACTCCTCGGAAGCGCGGCTCCACCGCGCCAGCCGCCGCCGCCGCCGCCGCCGTCGGAACACGGCCCTTCTGCATCTGGTCGAGGGATCGGGGGAAGATGAAATAGGGCGAGCAGGGATGGGGGAGATCGGATCAGAGGAAGGTCGAATCCGCCGTAGAAAAATGAGCAGGATCAGGGCGAAGAACCGATCGGTGGGACGGTCGCTTCATCGACGCCGATCGCTCGCATCGCCACGCCACGCACAGCCAACCGAAGAAGGAAAGATGAGCGGGATTTGTTTGTTTGCGCTGCGACGTGTCACCGTCACCGTCACCGTCACGTCTCCGTCGCTCTTCCGATTTCTTTCCTCCCCCCTCCCCTTCCCTTCGCATGCTCCGGCCCATTTCGGACCGCCCCAGATTCGGCCGAGACGGACGACGGTCCAAGAGATGGTCCGGAATGTTTCACCGGACCCAGCTCAACCGGCTTATTTTTTTTTCTTAAACAAAAATATTTTAAATATATTAAATACTGTTTAAATATTTTTTTGTTAATATTCTCGCGAGTCAAATTGCCCCTGTTTATTCTCTAAGATAGGGATTGCTCTTCCTCCTTCCTCGACCTCTGCTCCAACCTCGATCCTTGTTATCATCAGTATCGGCGAGAGGAGATGCTGGCCCAGAGGCCTTGGCGATTTGTGGCGACGGCGAGGGTTCCGCCTCCCAACGCTCTCAAGAAGAAGGCGTCGAACACCTGGTCAGCAGTTCAGGAGACGCGTCTCTTCGCAAAGGTAACTCATTTCTTTTCTCTCTCTCCCTATTCTTCACTCTTTTTTCTTGATGCTTTGTGGATTGTAATAGATACATTCTTCATTTCCTTAGCTTTCCAGATTCCACTTGTAGGCTGGGATTCGTTATCCTTGCGTTTCGTCTTGGTCGATTGATAGCTGTTTATTGTAATTGTGTTATCGCTTGGTGGGATTTTATATAGTTGAAACATACTTTTCTCATTGCGTTCTGTAGAACATAATGCTTGATCAGCAATAACATTTTGGATGAAAGCTTTATCTATCTTATTTCTCTTGTTCTTTTGGTTGAATGTTCATCATGTTTTCAGGATCCATAGGGTGGACTTCACTATTGGAACATCCATTGCATCCGTTCTTACTGCATTGGCAGATAAACTTACTTCTTTCCTTAACTATATTTGTGTTCAATGGTTGAAATTTTAGACATGGATACATTATGATAGAAAAACTCCGAATCAAGCTCCATGTATATGTTCTTTCTGTACCTCACAATTGATACACATCAATTTGGGCAATAATTATCATGAAAGATTTGAAACATATTAGGCCAAAATTACTTAGTGTTGGCTAACCTCTATCTTCAACTTTGAGCCTACCTTCCACCTCCCCAGGCAAGATTATCATGATATTTTGCTGTCTATCCTGTTATAATTGTATAATTCTGTGAAAATTTTGGTTCGCTAATATGGAAATACTTCAAATGGTGTGAGATCGTTCAATCCATATGGGAAACTGTTAATCCACATATCCAAACATTGTCACTTTCCTCTTGAGCAGCTCTAGCAAAATATGTGGTCTCTGGTCCACCTTATCTACACGGGCTTTTGACCGAGGGCCTGTCCCTCTTTGAAGGCACAAGGATTCAGTTGAATAATTTATCCATATCTTCACTCAAGATTTGATGTCCTTGTCAAGGCAAGACTCAAGCATAATTCTGAATCATCCTTGTTCTAATCACAATTCCACCATCTCAAGCAGCCATTTCTAGTTTAAATGCTTCGTCATGGTCCAAATTGTATCTTAATAAGAGAACCAACTCCATTAGCTTAATAAGCCAATCACTGGTCCAAATTGTATCTTACCAACATTGCTGTTGATTTCTCATATGTCAATCACTCACATGCAGCTACAGCCTTGGTCGGAGACGTGGACCAAGGTACGCCAACAGGAAATCTTGCAAAGAGCAGCTGAAGCCGATGGGCCAGTTGAAGCCACAGAGATGGCAACTCTTGAAAAAGCCCTTTGCAAAATTTAGGAGAACACCAGCCCCTAAAACCACAGAGATTCTTGCCATATCAACAAATGAATAAACTTTGACCATTGTGGAAGTTATTTGAGCAAAAACCAATTCCTGCTTCATTTCTTGTACAGAATCTTTCCTTAGACGTGGCAACAAATATTGTTTTTCGATTTGTTGACTTAGAAAGCACTTTTTGTTTTTGTTTTTGATTTTGCTCCTTGCTAGTCCTTGCTTGATGCATATGTAAGTTGAATGGAAATTGAATGATCTGCATTTGTACACATTCTACTTGAATTCCTATCAGAAGCTATTTTCTTTTTGAGTATTTTACATGAATCCAATGATTATTGCTTATGTTTGTTTGGAAACTTATTTGTTGATAGTGAATCTTATTCATCATTCTAAACTTGAACCGATTGAACTGACCAAAATGATGTGATTTATACGCGGAGAGCAACCGATGGAACCCGATCAAATACACACTATCAAAGTTTTACTCCTTGTAGACTTTCTTTCTACTAAGTAGAGAGTACAATTTTTTTTATAAACATCCAAATTGATTTATAACAACCTTGATAATTATTTATTTGTAATTTTTTTTCTTCATCTTATTTGTAATTTTTTAAGCCTAGTGATTTAAAAATTGGTCAAAATAGAAACAAGAAATGTATTAAATTGACAAAAAATAATTCTAACAATTTTCTCTGACCTCTTATTATTTAGGAATATCATCTTGCCCCCTAGAACTTTCACCTTCTTTCATTTTCACCCTATTAGGATGATTTTAGATTTGTTTCGATTGATTAAAAAATAGGCGGAGGAGATGAGATGAAATGAAATGAATTTGGGGTGAATTGGTATTTTTGAAATTATGAGAGTTGAAGTGAATATTTTGATAAAGTGTGAGGGGGCAATGTTAAAAATTTGACATAAAAAAATCGCTCGGAATATTCGATCGGAATCATTGGCGACCACAAATTAGCAAATGGTCGAGCGAGGAAGGCAAACGAGAGCAATTGCTGCCGCGAAAGCAAGCAGGAGACTAGCTCGGAGCCATGGCCACTGCCCCCCTCTTCTCTCCTTCCTTGCTCTTCTCAAACGCCGATCCAAGAAGTGCTAGAAGATCCCGTCGCATCGCTGCTACTCCTTTCCTCTATAACCCTCTCACCCGTGCAGTTTCTGCCCCCTTTGGTTCTTCTCTTAGGTCTTCTTCTAGGTATGATTTCCGTCTGATATGTTTTGGGAATTCCGTTCTGGTTTTTAAAAAATTTGGTGGGCCATTAAATTTTGATGAGTGTCGTGCCATGAAAGAGGGGCCCTTTTTCCTTTACGAAGTAAGCTTCCGTTGTGATTTGTTGTTTGTTTACTTCGATCGGTATGGTTACTTCCACTGCAAGTTCAATCTTTTATTGAAGGAAATGTTCTGAAGGTTGATTACTAGGAATTTGCTTAATCTACAATTGATATAAACAGAACCTTTTTTGTTGATTTGATTTACGGCTTTTGACGAAACGCTCCTGCTGTGTGTATAGGAGGCTGCATCGAGTGAAGGCCGCAACGGTGCAAGAGAAAGATGAGAAGGTGAAAGTGGAGGAATCTTTTCCTGCAAAAGAATTACTGTACAATGACAAAGAAGCAACCAATTCAGAACCAGAAACCAGTGAACCTGTATCATGGAATGTTAAGCTTGAACAGTCCTTTAACATTTTTCTGACAGTAAGTTTTTACTTTTTCATGCTTCAATTGTTTGCAGATGTTATTTTAGATGAAATTTACCTCTCCGTACATGTTCATTTGTCCTAAGATTATATATGCATATATACTTATGTTGCAAATTGCACATAGCAGCAAACAAGTGCATGTTTTGGAATATAAATTGAAGTGAATAAAGTATTTGGAGATTTTTTTAGCCTGTTGATATTTCCAACCATGATACTTTATATATGTCTGTGAAGCCTAATATGCTGTGTTGGTCCTGGGACGGACTGGCGGGGGCGCTGGGGGCGAGCGTTTCGCCTTTTGCCACAGTGAAGCCTAATATGCAACGAAGTTAGAATGATAGTTTACATATTGGCCTTAGCCTCTTCTCTCCTCTTTTATCACTTAAAGTTTAAAATTTTATTTATGATAGTTGTTCTTCCTTTATTAATCATTGGACTCTTTGGAAGTGGATTTAAGTTAATAGCTAACTTGCTAAGGTATATTTCTTATAGGATACAACAATCAATATCCTTGATTCGTTATATCATGATCGCCATTATGCAAGATTCTATGTCTTGGAAACCATAGCCAGAGTCCCATACTTTGGTGAGTTCTCTATATTTTTTTTAATATACTAACCTTTGTCTGACCATGCTATATTTTGTTCTATTGTTCAAGGTTCAAATCCTTTTGCCTCCACTGAGTTTTCTTATTTGTTATTGAACTTTTTTATCCTGTAGGTTTTATATCTGTCTTGCACCTGTATGAGAGCTTTGGTTGGTGGAGAAGGGCTGATTATCTGAAAGTACATTTTGCTGAAAGCTGGAATGAGTTTCACCACCTACTTATCATGGAGGTACAACTTTCCTGTTGCATTCCAATTGCAATGAACAATTCTTGTGGTTTTGACTTTTCATTGAAGTTCCAGATAATCTTCTAAACTTGTTTGTGCTTGTTCAAATTTAGAGTTGCCATATTGTTCAAATTTAAGGTGAATTTACAAAATGGTTTATAAGCTCTAAGACTTATTCCTCTTCTTTTGTTTGTTTCCACTACTGGGTCAATTATGTTTGGGCATACTACATCCAAAATATGAATTATCCGGGGCCTTGGACATACTACTTCAGATATATGATTTATCCAGAGTCTCTTCCTCACTTTAATCCAGGCACCATATTCTGTGTAGAGAGAGACATGAGAATTTCAGCGGGCCTCTAACCTACAAACATGGTTAGAGTAAGATAAAAGGAAGCTAGGAGTTCAAGCCTTACGCCAATCAAGATGTGTGTGTGTGTGTGTATGTGTATTATAGATATATTTCTTTTATGCATACTATAGTTTTTATTTCACTATTCTAATATTTATAGTAAAAAAGTTTTGTTTGTTTGGATACAATAATACATCATAGGGGAGGGCCACATCAGAGGGCCTAAGCTTGCCTAGGACCACACTTTGTGATGTATATCATTGTAAATATGTTTCTTAAGGTTGCATCTGTCTAATTTCTATCATTGATTAATTCAGTTTAATTTCATTCGTGTTAGATTAGTTAATGACTAGTGTATTAATTCACTATTATGAAAGGAACAAGATATTTCATAAGTGTTAGTTCACATAATACAGTTGTTTTTCCTGAGAATGTGTGTTTATTTCCTAATTTTGTAGTTCTTATACTATTCTAAAACCTTAGTATGTGCACATTATGTTTTTTATTTATTTTTTTCCATATTGATCTTACTCGCACTTAATGCATTAATGCGGACATTGTGATTTCCTAGTTGATAATCACTTTTATATGCCGCAGGTCGATTGGAGTCTTTACTGATACATCTATTGAGTAGAGAGTCTGTATTAGATGAATGTTGGACTCTAACATGCTGATATTTTTTTTCACACTCTTGCTTCCTTTCTGCAGGAATTGGGGGGCAATGCTTTCTGGTTCGATCGCTTCCTCGGTCCATTTGTTGCATTCTTTTACTACTTCATGACTGTTGGAATGTACATGTTGAGCCCCAGAATGGCATGTAAGTATAAACTTTTGTCTTTGTTGTACAATTATATATTTGACTGGTATATTCCTTTAGATGCCCAAATTGCATGATTACAAAGGTCTAAGGTAGTTAGAATACAGGTTTGAAATCTTGAACCGTGTTAGCGTTTTAATCTTTGACCGAACGTTACAGTTTTAATACCACACCATGCTAATATAGATTTGACAGTTATTTACTTCCAAATAATTGTAAGTTTATGTTAAAAAATCATTTGCATTAACATTTGATGCAATAGGTTATAAATTGTTATGAGCATCTTGACTATTGGTTACACCACAAATTAATTATTTACTGATTATCATAATTATTTACTTATAAGTGTAATTAAATTTCCTGATGATCACAAGTAAATATTTATCAGTAATAAATTATTTATTTGTAATTATAAATAATTATTTATTTTATTTATATGACTACAAGTAAATAATCGTCACCAATAAATACTTTATTAGTAATTATAAATAATTATTTAAGTTATTTATTTATCATATAAATAATAGTTATATAAGCAATTAATAGTTTACTTCACGAATGGTATTTAAGATATCGACCTAAGATACTTTTTTGTGCCTTTATATTATATTACTCTTACTCTAGCTTAGCTGTGAGTACTTTCTTTCGCATATGCTTAAAAATTTATTTATTTCATGTATTTATCGAAGCCCATTTTTCTTTTAAAAAATGCCAAAACAGGGGTTTTCCTTTTGGTTCTTAAAATCACGCCAAAAGAAAAGGAAAGAAAGACACTCCCTAAAAGCAGTTTCATATTCCTGGAATTTTGAGTTTATCATATTTACCTGCAGATCATTTTTCGGAATGCGTTGAGCGGCATGCATATTCAACCTATGACAAATTTTTAAAGCTCCAAGGAGGTGCCTAGCTTCTCTTGAATTTCACTCTTTTTCACAAAAAAAAAAAACTTTCTGATGTGCATCAATTACATAACTACGATGCATCAGCTCGGCCTCGATAAATATATGGTTATGCTTCAGAAACCATACCAAATAGTCGTACCTATGTGTTTAATTGATATACTGCTGCATCTCCTGTTTCTGTGTTATTAACTATTTGAATTACAGGTAATTTAAACATTTGTGACTTTATATTTAGAAGCACACTAGAATACAAGACTGTCAAAGCTTTATCGATGATATTCCTGTTTCTTTTGTGATTCGAAATAACTTTTTTTCCTGCCCATCTTATTCTCCAACATTTACTTTAATCCTTAGTTAGTAAGGAAAAGAAAGAAATAAAGTACTTATGACATGTTAATCTACTCGCTAAATGTCATATAATTAAGTCCACACATCTGATACGTTTCTTCCTATTGTGCAGATGAACTAAAAAAATTGCCTGCTCCAGCAGCTGCCATCGACTACTACCTGAATGAAGATTTATACCTGTTTGGTAAGATTCTTGAATCTTGTTTGGTCCCAATTTTCCCAGCATTTGATCGTGAGACTTTCTCGATTTTTTAGACGAATTCCAAACCTCAAGAACTCCCAAGAGCAGGAGACCCAAAATAGGTAGTTATGCTCGATTGCTTGGATGTATTGCTAATTGGTGTCCCATCCCTACATGATGACTGTTTAATGATATCTACTCTTCTTCTCCAGAAAATCTCTACGATGTTTTCATCAACATTCGCGATGATGAAGCGGAACACTGCAAGACAATGGCAGCTTGCCAAACTCACGGGAATCTTCGCTCTCCGCACTCGCCCAAAGCCTCTGAATGAATGTAGAAGGCCTCGATGATGCATACGTAGACAGTTTGTATATCGTAGATGACTCTCTTGTTAACTTGATTGATCAAAAAGCATGAGTTTTTCTTTGACTTACCTACCAATGAACTAGATGTCGATCGCACACAACTCGTGCCCCTGCTCGAGATGGATCGATATCGTATGTTGCAGGAATAATAAAGGCTTCTTACTTTCATGTTGGCTCCAAATACTTTGATAGTGTAGCTTTGAGTACTAACATAGTTGTTAACTTTGTATTATATTTCTTTTGAAATTATTAATTATCTTTAATATTTTATCCTCCTAAAAAACATTAGAATATTTTACCCTTTGATCTATAATTCTACTTGTACAATAATTGCTGCATGATATGTCCATGTGCATTGATCTAGGCCACCACATTAATTGTCGTGGGGCTATGGTATTGAAGAATGTTAAGTTGTGATATCTGTGATTCGATTTTTAATTATAATATATTTATTAAAAAAAAAAAATAGGATGTATAATTACGAGATGGTGGGTTTTTGACCGTTCATAAATCATATTATTATGAATATTTCTTAATTTATTTAAAGAATAGTGGAAATTTTCATGAACCAAATAGATCGTCAGATTCGATATTACATTTCATCATTTTGTTTTTTAGGCCACTACATTAATTACTATAATTGTGTTCATTAATTAATGTACCAGTGCATTAATTTTATGTTTTTTTATTTGAAAAAATAAATCCATCTCTTATATTTTCAATAAATTTATAATTTGTAATATATATATATATATATATATATGATTTTACTCTGTATATTTTATTACACTCGTGCATATCTAAAATTTTTTTTTTTGATTTAAATATTTTTGTATGCTTAATATTATAACTAAACCTTAAAAATAAAATTTTATTAACACAATCAGTTATTTAAAAAAAATAAACAAAAAAAAAAATCTAGATGCCTGAGTTATGTGAAAATCATTTATGTCGCTCACGAAATGAATGTGTAGACTATCATATCCGTGTGTGTATATATATATATATATATATATATATTTTGATATGCACATTTTATTTTATACATCCGTGCATATCTAAAAAAAATTAAATTTTTTTGATTTAAAAATTTGTGTGTGCTTAATATTATAACCTAACCCCTAAATCTTAAAGATAAAATTTTATTAGCATAATCGGTTATTTAAAAAAATAAACAAAAAAATACCCAGACGCCTGGATTATGTGAGATGCATTCATGTCGTCCACGAAATGGATGTGCAGGCTATCATATATATATATATATATATATATTATAACCATAGTGTATTTATGAAGATTAAAATTAGCAATTATCCCCAAACTAAAATATGTAAAATGTCTAAAAAATATTTAATAAAGATGTTGTGAACGACTTTCAAGTGAAATGATTTTTTTAAATGGACTCTAATAATTGAGAGCTTTTAGAAAATAAAATCACACTGGATGTTTCAAGTGTTTTAAGATA
>JBBUKS010474318.1:0-17540 GCA_038050645.1 Hedychium gardnerianum
AATGTTACTAAATGAAATTTGAATCTATCATTTCTCTAAAATTATCTCAACAATAACAATTATCAATTGCCTCCTAATAAAACTTACCCACTGGAACTTATAAACAAAAAACAAAAATTAATCCCACTGAAATTTATCAATCATCTACATTAATCACCCACGCTTTAGCAAGAAACAAGGAGCATGCGATCAATTAGGAGTGTCAGAAATAAATTCGATCTGAATTGATTTGAAAAATATCAGATTTAGATTGGGAGTTTTCATATTCGAGTTTAGTTAAATTTAAGTGGAAAGTTTTTGGATTGTGTTAGGGTCATATTAGGTTTGAATGGATCTAAATTTAAGGTTTAGAGTTTTTTTAGGTTAAATTAAATTTGATTTTAAAAATTAAGATGATTTACGTGTATTAATAGCAGAAAGTTAATAGGATAATAATAAAATATTAAGATAAAAATGAAGAATTATAAAAAAATAGTAAAAAAAAAATCTTTTTAAATTTGGTCGGATTATTTGGGTTTAGATTTAAGGTTTTTGATTGTATTCGGATTTGGATCGAGTTCGGATGGAAATTGTTTTATAATATCCTAGTTTCGATCCAATCATAATTCATCCGATCTATTTAAATTAACACCCTTATAATCAATGCTCTTCTAATATGGTAGAAAAAGATGAAACGTTCGCCTCCAGTCCTTCAGCCAGTTCGTTTCAGGACTAGCACGGAGGAGATAAATTATGGGATTAGTCTAGCTAGTCCGAACAGTGATCAGTGCATGGGAGAGGACAGAAACCTGATTATTAGTCAGGATTTGATCCTCTGATTTCATGGTAGCAACACCTAATGCATTAGCTATCAGTCCATTCCGTGGGAACAAAAAGGAAATAGGTAGGTGCAACACGAGGACCTTCCGGGGGTCACCCAAACTGCTCTCGCCCAAACACACTTAATTTTAAAATTTTGGTAAAATTTGATGCATTATTATTGGTATGATCGCATCCTCTTCTAATATGATACAGCGATAAGGCGTCCAATAAATTAATCAAATACTCACGATTTTTTCCTTAGCGAGACATTCTGATGGTTGAGGGAAGAGCCGTTTGAATATCATGGGAGTTAATTGGATGGGTAAGAATATATGTACTTAGATAAAAATAAAAAATAAAAAAGTGCAATCATTCATTCAATCAATTATGAAGGAGGGAAAAGGGCATATTCGATTCAAACTGAATCACTAAAAATTCCCAATTTTCTATTGAATTTTGGGATGTAAAATGCTCATTTTTTTCATAGTTTGGGTCAAAATTTCAAAATTCTATATAAAACCCAAAATAATCTTTTGACCCGAAGCAGTTGCGTAATAAATTAAAATAAGGAAAAAATAAAATAAAATAAAACTCATATCCAGCAACAGAAAGAAAACGAGAAAAAGGACGACGACAGCGCAGCCCGGGCGGCCGCTACTACTAACAACATCCCCCACCCGATTTGACACCGTAACAAACATCCCCCTCTTCCCCTCTTCTCCTTTCTCCTTCCTATTTCAATATAAATCGCACTGCTATTAACTCTCTCCTTCCGCTACAATCACCTTCCCGTGCCGTTTTGATCGCCCCGCCACGATGCTTCACAGCCTCCGTCCGCCCCCCTCCCTCGATGATGCCGCCGCCGCCTCCTCCTCCTCCTCCTCCATGAGACCCAAGCGCCCAGGCCGCGAACCTTCCTCCTCCTCCTCCACCGTCGCCGGCGCCGCCACGCCTCCCTCCGATATCGACGACGATCGCGCCGCCAAGAAGCTCCTCCAGCAACCGGAGCCCGAGCCTCCATCCGTCGCCGCCGAGGAGTCCGCCTCGGACGGCGCCGCCGCCCTTGGCGAGGAATCCCGCGGCCTCCGCCTCCTCGGTCTCCTTCTCCGCTGCGCCGAGGCGATCGCCGCCGACCGGCTCTCCGAGGCCCGCGACCTCCTGCCCGAGATCTCCGAGCTCGCCTCCCCTTTCGGCTCCTCCCCCGAGCGCGTCGCTGCCTACTTCGCCGACGCACTCCGCGCTCGCATCGTCAGCTCCGTCCTGGGCGCTTACTCCCCGCTCGCTGCCGCAGCCGCCACCACGCAGCGCCGCATCTCGCACGCCTTCAACTACTACAACGCCATCTCTCCCCTCGTCAAGTTCTCCCACTTCACCGCCAACCAGGCCATCTTCGAAGCCCTCGACGGCGAGGACAGCGTCCACGTCATCGACCTCGATATTATGCAGGGACTCCAGTGGCCGGGCCTCTTCCACATCCTCGCCTCCCGATCCGACGTCAAGCTCCGTTCCCTTCGCCTCACCGGCGTTGGATCCTCCATCGAGCTCCTTGAGGCCACCGGCCGCCGACTCTCCGATTTCGCCGAGGCGCTTGGCCTTCCCTTCGAGTTCCGCCCGTTGGAAGGCAAGATCGGCCACCTCGCCAATTCAGCCGCCCTCCTCGCCCCCCGCCACCACCGCGAGGCCACCGTCGTCCACTGGATGCACCACTGCCTCTACGACGTGACCGGCTCCGACACCGCCACGGTTCACTTCCTCAAGCAGCTCCGCCCCAAGCTCATCACCATCGTCGAGCAGGACCTCTGCCACCGCGGCGGCTTCCTCGGCCGCTTCGTCGAGGCGCTGCATTACTACTCGGCCCTCTTCGACGCACTCGGCGACGGAACCGCTCCGGAGAGCTCCGAGCGACACACCGTCGAGCGCCAGCTCCTCGCGCTCGAGATCCGCAACATCGTGGCGGTGGGCGGCCCAAAGAGGACAGGCGAGGTGAAGGTGGAGCGGTGGGGCGACGAACTAAGCAAAGTCGGCTTCCGCCGCGCGTCCCTCGCCGGCAGCCCGGCCGCCCAGGCCAACCTCCTCCTCGGCATGTATCCATGGAAAGGCTACACCCTCATCGAGGAGAACGGCTGCTTGAAGCTCGGCTGGAAGGACCTCTCCCTGCTCACCGCCTCCGCCTGGCAGCCGCCCGACCACCCCAAAGAAAACGAAAAAATCCAACACATCTCATAAAAACAAAGGTTAAACCTTTTTCCCCAAATTCACCGGATTCATCTCTCCCCCATCAATCTGATTATTCCCAATCAAAGAATCTTAAAAATTGTTCCTTTCTTCTCGTTAGAACACGAAGAAGGTGAAGATCTTAAAAATTGTTCACTGAGGAAGTGAGTCAAAACCCTGCTCGCCATGGAGAGTCAATCTGCAGTAACTGCTAGTGAGCCATGACCTGACAGAGGAACATGCATCATTCTGGAGGAAGAAGACAGAAAGAGGGGCGAAAGTAATAGCTCACCGTTGCTGTTCTTGAGAGGCTCCAATCATGGATTGAAACTGGTGAGTCTCAGCCACTCCTTGGTGATAATTTTTGGCAGCATCAATTGACCTGGGGAATCTGATAGATCCATTGGCTGGCTGGTGTGGTGTGGTGTTTGTTTGCGGATCAATTGCGAGGATGATATTAAATTGAGTGGTTCCGAATTTCAAGCAATTATTTTAGTGCTGTCTTTCCATTGATTCTCAAATTATTGGGATCCTCCCCCATTTGATGATGCTCCGTTCTTTGTCAGAATCTACCCGGCCATTATTGAAGTCGCCAACAGAACTTGGTCCCAATTTGTTTAGACAATAACATAAGAGTTTAGTCTCGTTTTTTTGCATGATTAATGGTGGTTATGGATGCTGTTTGGAGGATAATTGGTTATCTATCTAATGGTCAATTAATGGTGTTTGATGATTTTAATGTATAAGCATCACAACTACTTCCCGCCAAAAATAATTACTTCTACTTAGAAAATATAAAATCATTCAAATATATATATATATATATATATATATATATATAAAAGATTAATCTATGCAGACTAGTTCATTATATAAAATCATTCTCTCTATATATATATATATATATAAAAGATTAATCTGTACATACTAATACGTTTAAGTTCGTTTTTAAATGATTTAATAATATTTTAATTTAATTCATTTAAATTGTTTGATTGAATGGATCAATTCAATAAATATAATTTAAATTAATAATTCTAATTATTATAAAACAAATTAATTTTTGAGAGTTGTTACTATAACGTTAAGTTTTATTTTAAATAAAAGATAATAATAGCCCCCGGACGGTTAAGTCTTTTAATAAAAAATTTGATGTTCGAATTTCAATTATGATGTATTATAAAAAAAAAATTTTAATTAAAAATATATCTAAAAATATTAATCATTTGAATGAATTTTTATTAGTATTTTTTAATTTATTTTAATGATAGATGAAATTTTTTTATAAAATTGAGTCGATCATGTCAGGTATGATGTTGTCCAATCTAATGAATTATTATTTTTTAAATAAAAAATAATAATTTCCAACAGATATATGAGGAAAAAAATTTCATTTACTTTTTAATCACATAATAATTAAATATAAGTTAACTTCGTGATCACTACTCATTTTTTATTATAATTAAATAAAAGATAGTCTTCGAGGAAGAGTTCAATTATTTTTTTACTATAATTAAATAAAAGATAATCTTTGAGTGCAGACTTCCGAGGAAGACTCGGGATATTGAATGCAGCTCCTGACATAGCAGAATCCCAAGGAAAAATCAAATGAAACTCCCATTAGCGCAGAGTCTCGAAATAATCGCAGCAACGTTAATTGCACAACGATTCCCTTTCTTAAATTTTATGTTCAATATGTTATGAAATAAATAGTTTATTTATAACTTCATCAATAGACAATAATCTCCCACTTGAACATTTCACCAATTAGTTTATGTTTTTTTTTTTAAATATATATATGAAATGCTGTGGTACAAAAATGCAGAAACCATATACACATTTTACACAACTTACATCCTTGACCATATTTATGTCACGTACTAAACTTCAAGCAAATTTAGCAATGAACCTCACTTGTTCAAGGTTTTTTGTTCCTCGACAATCCCAATACATTTATGTACCTTCTGCAGAAATAGCAAACAGCTAGTTTCTTGTAATACAACCTTAAATAAAATTAAATGAGGAATAAATTATACATCATCCATCTCAAATAGTTGAAACCCTTTCCTGTTATTGTATCGACATGGTTTCAATAGTGAAGACAGAAGAAGATTCCTTACAATGGTTCAAAGAAAGTGGACTGGCTAAGGCTTTTAGTATTACAAACTTAAGGGTCATGCAAGTTCAGCAAACAAAATCTGAGTTTTTTTTTACTTTGATGTCAGTTTCAAGTTGACAGTTGTGATTGTTTTTCATGAACTGGGAATCGTCCGAACGACATCAATGATTGGTGATTGACAGATTGGGCATTTGGCACTGCTCCATTGCAGCTGATGAGCACAATTGAAACAGGTACACATATGCCCACACCTGCAGGTGACAGAAAACAAAGAATTTTTCTGAGAATTGTCACAAACTAATTAAAGATAGGCATTAGACAGCAAATGCAGTAGGTTTTGTTGTAGTGAACCTGTAAAGTAGGCAGTCAACTTGCACTTGACAGCAAATTCTGCAGGTATCTCTTCTTCCAGATTTAGCTTTGAAATTGTGAGAGGAATTTGCTGTTCCGGTTGAAGCATCATGTTTTGATGTTAATAAAGGTTAGTGGAATTCAGCAGAAGGATAAACAACGAAATTGAGTTTCATGAGGAATATTAGAAACATATGAAATGCCCATAACCTGATGACTGGTTGATTGCATCCAAAATGTCCTGTTTGATCGTCTGTTGAAGCTTGTCCTGCCACTCCATGCAATTCTGAACCATTAGCCTCAGTTCACTGATTTCTTCATGAATTTGAGTCATCTCACTTCTCAAGTCATTCAAGGCTTCCCTGTCCTATTATGTTGCAGACAAATAGTATATCATATGAACCAAGATTTTTCATGGAAATGGGAGTGCAAAGATGTAAGACATGTTACCACATTTTGAGATGATTGGCCTGTGAATGAAGCATTCTGCCATTTTTCTGGGGTTTGCAAGTTGTAATAATGTAGAGGTACCATTGACGATGAGTCTGATTCAATGGGCTCGGCATTTTGGTATACGATACTTTGTTGCCAGAATGGATAATCCATGTTGTTTTCTGCAAAATTTTCATCCGAGCAATACTGATCTCTTCGTTGTATAAATGATGATATCAACTGGTTCATCTTATTGCAAAAGTCACTCGCAAGGGAAGTAGAGACTCTTTTTCTGCAAAGAGAATGAAAGCGATACATAAGTGCATAAAATATATGTTTGTTAATCCCATTGTCGTGAGGATTTTTGAAGGTGGAATATATTGACTAATCTGTGTTATGAATGCATTACTTTGTTTGGAATATATTCAAAAGGAAACTCTGTTCAAAATGCAAAGTTAGTGAAGAGAAAAGAGAATTGAATTTACAAGAAATAATCAAGCATGAAACACACTAAATGATTAGCGAAGCTTTATCTACAGATGATGTGAGAAGGAATCCGTTTACTAAAAATAAAACTGTAAGAAGGAAACAGGATTATACCTCTCAAGGAGATCCCTTATTTCAACATTATCTGAGAAGTGCTCAAACCAGTCATAACACTGAGGTTTTCTTCTTATGCTCCATCTCCATGAATCTGAATGTTGATCGCCTATCCAGTTCCTGAGACCTTGCCGCGGGGATGTTTCCATGTCTTCGACAGCAACCTCACTTTCCCACCCATTGGATGGCAGCGAGTCAGGAGGCCTTTGCCAATCAAGGTTGTCCACCCACAAATTTCTGTCATCCCAAGAACCATCAACCTTGTGGTTTTCATCCTGTGGTTCATTGTGCTTAGGCATAGGTGAGCAAGCTTCCATCGGAATGCTTGTTGAATCTCTTGGGGAATCTATTTCTTGCAACTGATGTTCATCACAAGGAAACTGGTCAGTAGGAGAAGCATGGACTGAACCTTCTGCATCCATAGGAAACTGAACATGTATGCTTGTATCTGAACTTTCAGCATTTACAGGGAACTGGACATCCACACTTATTGGAAACTCTGTGCTTTCGGTCATGGCTGGGAACTGAATATGTACACTGCTTGAGCTCTCCACAAATGTCCTTTTGCTACCAGAACATTGTCTTCTATGGTTAAATCGTTCCCTGGTGTTGAGCAAGTCACATATATGGGGGGAAAAAAAACCCTACAAATAATAAGTCTCAAGATACTTTCGAGTCTCCAAGTAGATTTTCTTAACAAATCTTTAAGGTTTAGGAACATCAAATAATTCAAAAACAAGTTGTTAGGGATCTAAGCAAGATCACCATGTAATCTCTATTGCTTCGGATCAACTGGGTAGTGAAAGAAGACTATCGATATACAAATGGTTAAAGTTCAAAGAGAGACTCAATCCAACCCAAAATCCTTCGATAGTTAAGCACGTTTAGTTGGGCCTCATAAGCAATGTGAGAGGAGTCTCTTGCCTTCTTTAATATGCCCTCCCAGTCTCAACATTGCTAGAGATGAGGGATTGACTCCAATATCAATGTGAAAGTTCAAGGAAAGACCTAAATTCAAACCACAATGCTAAAGCTCTTAGGTGGGGAATGCCTTAGTTGAAACGTGGGCTAGTAGTACCTGATAACTGAGATTGTGGATCCATTTTGCATTTGATCCAATTGGAATCTTCTTGAGGGGGCTCGCATTTGATCCTGTATCGCCACTTGCCGTTCATAAGATCTGAGCTTTAGCATTGACTACAAGAAATTATGAAAAATCATCAGAAATTGTTCTCCAGAGGAGTGGTTACTTCTTTGAATCATGAATACTTTATCAATGTTACTCTTATTGAGAATAATTCAAATGGTCATTTGAGACGAACATTTCTAGAATTTGGAAGTCAAAAGCCGAGCAACATATTGCAACTGAAACGAAATCCATCAGAAGATAGTTCATTAAGTGATAACACAAATAATGATACTTTTCTCGTGTGAATTTAGATGTAAAATGAGGATTTGGAAAAAAAATTAAGAATGTATTAATGGTTTGAGTTGTAATTGTTGGAATTCACCTGAAGACGGCCGCGATAGGCAAAGCGCGAGATGTGATGGTGATCAGCCAACGCCACAAGCTCCCGACGCCGTTCCTGCTCCATCCTCGCTACAAAACTCTCCATCTCTCCCCGCCCTCTCAGCCGCCGTGAATTCATCAACCCTGATGGCCCAGAGACCTTGCCTAGTGGCCTCTCGGCCTTGTCTGCCGCCGGGCTCTCTCTTCTGGACCCGTCGTTCTCGTTATTCAGAGGCGCCACAAAGCCGCCTGCTCCGTAGCTCGATGTCAGCATCTTGACAATGCTCCCCACACGGCTCCTCTCGCTCTCGTGCAGCGGAGAAGCAGATGCGGAGTTCGCTGGCCCGGTCGAAGCCATCGACATCATATCCGAACTCCAATCCCCGAACGTGTCCAATTCATCCGACACATCGGAGTTGTTGCCGCCGCCGCAGGCGTCCTCGGCATTACTACCAACTCCGCCGATCGCTTCCCGGTGTTTGGGCGTGCCCCCTGCCTCCGCCTCCAGCTCCCGCCACATTTGAATCAACGACGAAGCCCGTACATTGGTCCGCAAATTGCCGCCGCCGGCGGTGGAGGTTGTGGAAGATGATTCAGGAAACCTGGACCGGGACGCCTCGCGGTGAAGTGAGGCTGCGCGAGCGGAGACGGGCCGCGCCGTGGTGGTAATCGTGGAGATGTCCGCTTGTTGAGCCTCCCGCTTGATGGTCGTCACCATCTGCCGCGCCTGCCGCGCCGCCCACTTATCGAGGATCTGCGACTCCCTCCGTCGCGCGGATGACCTTGACTCTCCGCGCTCCTCCTTCTTGCCAATCGGATCCAAATCCGCTGCAGGAGAAGCGGAGGAAGGCGCGTCGCCTCCCACCCTCTTCTTCTGCTGGTGAATGTGGACTTTCATGAGACCGGCAGGGGCATAAGACGGGCGACCATGTGAGGCACCGAGGACAGCAACGGCCAGGCGGCGCTGGTCGCCCCAGTCATCGGCGGCGCTGGACAAGCGGGCAACCGACGAGGCCATCTCAAAATCCCAACTCGCCAAATCATGCAACAGCAGACGAGAACAAGAAACGAAACCTCAAAACCATGGCTCGAACGAGACGAGAACAACAACAGGATTCCCGCCATCCTCCTCTTGCCTCTCCTCTCCGTGGGGATCGAAAGCGCTCATCCTGCAATCCTGCAATCGAGAAAAGAAAATCGCCGGTGGTGAGGGAAGAAGAGGATGGATTTGAAGCTCAAGTTGGGGGAATGGCGAGGGACGAGGCGGAGGTTTAGAGATGTCTCCGCCGGGAGAAGCGCGCGGCCAGCCATAAATTTGGGCTCGGAAGTGGCGTTGTAGGGTTTGTTGAGGACGAGGGTTGAAACTGGAGATGCGGATGGAAGGGACCGTTGATTTTTAGGAAGAAGAAAGTAATGGCGACAACCAAGAAACTCCCGAGACTTTTATTGGACGGGAGACGCTCGCGGGAAATCGGAAATTTTTAATAACCTTTTAAATTTCTCTGAAAATGTATTTGTTTTCCAACATATTAAAATTAAAATTTTGATATACAAGTAATTATTAAATCATAATGTGTACAAATATATTAAAGTTAGGATTTTGATAGCCTACACATCTTATCTTACACAATCATATGTACCTGCTGAGGTGACATAATCCTAATCACTGATCATATCACATATATTTTGATCAATGATGTGCAGGTGACCACTTCAACAGATGTCCATGGTTGTGCAGGATAAGATGTGTAGACTAATAGAACTCATTAAAGTTAATCAAATATATATATATATATATAATATAATTTTAACTTACACATCTTCCGTGGACGCCTGACATGAGCGACTCATTCAAACGCTATGAGATATGCAGACTATCACCCCTCTGTCTCTCTCTCTATATATATATATATATAATGAAGAGTGAAGAGTGATATATTACTCGATAGTGCGCTGTGCGATTTGTCCACGATTATCATCTAGTTATCTGGATAAATTTTAAATGTCTCTTACTTCTTTTTAGAGTGTCTGAATTTGATTGAGGCATCTCTATTCAATTTTTTTTTTCTTTTTTTTAATCTTAAATTCTACCCGTAAATATTATATATTTCAAATTCTAAATGCTAAAATAAAATTACGCACCATAAATATTATATCCTAAATACTAACCCTAAATTATAAATCTTAAATCCAATGCTTAAAAAAAAATTATACGTCCTACATAATATATATTATATCTCGTGCGTACCTAAAATCTTGTTCGTTTTAATTTTTTTTAATTTGAACACTACAATTTAACCCTTAAACCTTAAAAATAAAATTTTACTGACTTAACCCCAAAACTAAAAAAAATAAACAAAATTTTTTTTGCTATATATATTTTGATCCAGACGCCTGAATCATTCTAGGCGCTTGGATTACTATCACGGATAAATCACACGACATAAGTCGCACGGTATATTAATTCTTTATATATGATATACTATAATTTTATTGGTGTAGTATTATTATATACTTATGTGTTATAAATTTATATATCGAACAAAATTATGGAATATTATAGCAAAGGTAATTAAGTGTTATCATCAAGCAAATAGAAGGTGAGAGAATTTTTTTTTTCTCAAAAATATATATCTATCTAAAATTAACTCTTATTCTATTATAATAAATATATCCTCTACTAATTAACTGAGCTCCGTGGAGACAATTATGCAAGACTATGTCCATTGTAATGCTTGTTTTGTCAAACTTTGACGACCATGTGTCATCCACCACATTACTTATGGCCTTTTGGGCAAGTAAGATATTACCTGTATATTCATCAATTTATTAAAGACCACACTCAACTTTTAATAATATATAGAAAAAATACACCCAACTTTTGTTTACTTTTATATCAAATTTATTTTTAAAATTATTCCTCTCCTTACAAAAAAACACAGAGTAATTTAAAAAATTATTAGAGGTCAATATCAATATACAGTCGCATCAATCAATCTAGTTGTGATTTCACGATCAAGAGTTCAATCGTGACGATCAACTATTAGTTGTGACACTATTAGTGATCCTATAAGAAGAAGGACAATATACTCATGCAGGATTCGATATAATATTATATCCATCGCAATATTTTTGAATTTATTTGATGCATCCACCTCCAATTTGATCGGCCAAAAGCTTAAATACTTAAATTAAAAAAAAAATACGACACTAATTTCACAACCAAAGACCACAATTATCCCAAATATCAATTGTTAGCCATAATTCCATGTCGATATGAGAGGAGGAATTATAACTCGGATTTGCCACACGAGAAAGGAATAATGTATGAAAGAGGGGTAGATGGCTAGAAACTTAATTAATCAAAAATTATTTTAAAAAATAAATATGTCTTTTAGTGAATATAATAAAAATAAGGAAATTTTAATATAATTTAGATAGCAAAGGAATTAATCAAACTTTCATCCTAGCATGTTTTGTGTGTTGTAGAATTGAAAGTATAAGTTAGCAAATGATAAAGGTATAATTTAGTAGGTCTTCATTAACATTTAATAAGAGTAGAATTTGTCTTGCTTACCTGGCATCAACAGCTGACGCCTTCCTATCCTTTATCCAATTCTTCAGACTTTCCATGCGTATTAATTTGTAATGGTTGCGCCCGAAATAATATTTATTTTATACCCATTTCCACCACCAATCCATTACCCTACGCCAGCCTGTCCCTATCTCCACTCATAGTCATTGACGAACCAAAAGCTGCTCTACTCTACCATCTGCATCGTCTTGGCGAGGAGAGGAAAGGAAGAGATTAATGGCGACGAAGAGGGCGGTGTTGGTGGGTTGCAACTACCCGGGCACCAAGGCCGAACTCAAGGGCTGCATCAACGACGTCAACCGGATGCACCGCTCCTTGGTGGAGCAGTTCGGCTTCGACGACCGAGACATCACCGTCCTAATCGACACCGACAAATCCTGCACTCAGCCCACCGGCGCCAACATCCGCCGAGCCCTCGGCGGCCTAGTCTCCGCCGCCAAGCCCGGCGATTATCTCTTCTTCCACTACAGTGGCCATGGCACCCGCCTCCCTGCCGAGACTGGCGAGGATGATGATACCGGCTACGACGAGTGCATCGTTCCCTGCGACATGAATCTCATCACTGGTATACATTCCCTTCTTCCTCCTGTCTTAAGTTAGGGATTTGTGGCGTTGACCATTGAGTTTGTGATTTTTGGATGGGATTTGGGATGTAGATGATGACTTTAGAGGGTTTGTGGACAAAGTACCTCGAGGCTGCCGGCTTACCATCGTCTCCGACTCCTGCCACAGCGGCGGCCTCATCAACCACGCCAAGGAGCAGATCGGCGAGAGCAGTAAGCACGGGGACCATGCGGAAGAGAGTTCCGACTCCGGCTCCGGCTTCAGATCCTTCTTGAAGCAAGCTGTGCACGAAGCGTTCGAGTCCCGCGGTATCCACCTTCCCCATGAAGGTCGACGCCTCGCAGGCGGCGACGACGGGGCCGCCGCCGAGCGCGAGTACCGGGAGCGCGGCGGCGAGGGCTATTTCAAGAGCCGATCATTGCCGCTCTCCACCTTTCTTGAGCTCCTGAAGCAGAAGACGGGGAAGGACGACATCGACGTGGGCAAGATCCGGCCGACCCTCTTCGAGGTCTTCGGCGACGACGCCAGCCCCAAAGTGAAGAAGTTCATGAAGTTCTTGCTCCACAAGTTCCACCGCCACGGCAACGACGGCGAGGGCAGCGGCGGATTCTTGAGCATCGTCGGGGGCCTGGCTCAGGAACTCCTGATGCAGAAGCTAGGCGGCGAGGAGGACGACGACGAGGAGGTGAAGCCGGAGGAGGTGTACGCGAGCAGCGGCAAGCACGGAGAACGCCAGGACAACGGGATATTGGTCAGCGGATGCCAATCGGACCAAACTTCGGCGGACGCGAATCCGGCAGGCGGGAAGGGCGGGGGGGCGTACGGAGCCCTGAGCAACGCGATTCAGAGCATCCTCCAGGAGAACGGTGGCGAGATCTCGAACCGGAAGCTGGTGATCCGAGCGAGGAAGATGCTGGAGAAGCAAGGGTTCACGCAGCGGCCAGGGCTCTATTGCAGCGACGAGAATGCGGACGCTCCCTTCATTTGTGACCCGTAGCGGATTGTGATTTCATGCGACGCCGGACGGCCGGAGGCGAAGAGCGGGTAGTGTTTGCTGGGCTGTTGATTGCAGTTAATTAGCCCAAAAGGCCCAATTACTTTGTGCACCTATAAACCCAATTGCTGTGCTTTGCGTTATGCTGTTTGTTGTTGTTAATTTGCCCCCAAAAAGAAAAGAGTTATTAAGAATAAAGGGTAAAATTAAAATGGTGTTTTTTAAAAAAAATAGTACTGAGCTTATTTTTCATCCTAAAATTATTATAATATCAAATACTAGCTTAACTTAATCAAATTTAATATATTAAAATATATTTTTATTAATTTAGTTAAATTTAATTAAAATTATTTTAATTTGGATTAAGTTAATATAAAAATAAATAGAATAATTTTATTCTTAATTACAACTGTCACTAATTCATTAGTTGTCAATTTATATCAATGATTCTTTTAATAAATTTTAAATTAATTTTTAATTTTTAATGAATATAAAATATTTTATTTAATATTTAATTTCACTCACATAAATGATCATTATACTAAAATAAACATCTTCATAATTTATCTTTTTAAAATCGTCTTAAGGAATCATAAAATGACAATTCACTCTGCTCCAATTAGTTGTCAAGGTCATGATGAAGCAGTTGAAGCAACATTGCTACTAAAGTTTCGTGTCAACATAAAACTCTTATTTTGTCATCGGTCGCCATCTGACCTACTTACGTGGAAAATTACTTAGTTTATGATGGATCGCTGAAATAAAAAAGATGATTTTGATATTTGCATGTTTCAGTTTTTTTTTTTAATTTATCTAGATTTTCATATTTCTAATTAATTTTAAAAATAAATAATTTTTTTCTTAACTTATTATAATTTATATATACTAAACAATCGACCTTCATAATATTTATTTCTATTAAAGTTTAAAATTTTAATATTGTTTTGAGTATTTCTTTTTATAATTTAAATAATTTTTGAAGGTACATCCCATATTTGAGATTGTTTAAAAGATGCATCTAATATTACGATTGCTCAAAAGATATTTTTTCCATTTTACCCTTCTAAAAAAAATTATTATTTTTTTTCTTTTTTATTTATATGGAACAATTTTCATTTTTTCTATTAAATTAAATTTTATTTTCTTCTCTCCTTAACAAACATTATAATATTAATTTAAAAAAAAACAACACTATAAATTAATTATACCAACTGTTTAAACTTGGCTTTTAAAAATTAACACCACGATAATATATGTTTTTAAAAATCAACATCAAGATGATACTTATTTTTAAAAAATAATATCATGGTACTAATTTTTAAAAATTAATATCACCGTAGTGCTAATTTTTTGGTATGTTAAGTTATAATATTAATTTAAAAAAAAAGAGTAAAGAAGAGTATATTTGAATTCTAGAATATTAAAGAAATTCATAGAAATTAGAATTAGTTTAATCGGAGTTCTTTAGATCTATTAATGAGTTTTGATTGAAACTCATTAATAGACCTATAGGACTTAGGATTTATGAAATTTTGACATGTAATGAAAGGTGAGTATGTAGAATGTATATATGATCTTTAATCATGATTCTTAAATTCTCACAAAAAACTATGGTCATATGCCAAATGACATGGATCTTGGTGTTGGTCTTTCAATATTAGCACCACGTTGATGCTGGTCTTCCGAAATCAATATCACATTGGTGTTTGTCTTCTAAATTAACAACAACATGAATTTGGGTTATGATCAGAAAGTCTGGTATTAATTTCTAAAGATCAATATTATGTTGTTATTGATCTTTTCAAAATAGCATTACTATATATAAAAATATTCAAATCATTTAACATAATATTGGGAATATCTAAAAATAGTAAATAAGAGCACATTTGGACTTTCGTGAGTCATGTGAATTCATAAGACTTGAAATGAGTCTGATTTGAATTCTCTAAGTCCATCAATGATTTTTGACCAAAACTCATTGATGGACGTAAGAGACTTGGATTTTTAAAATTTTGGCACA
The DNA here is from genome assembly GCA_038050645.1 of Hedychium gardnerianum. NCBI lineage: Eukaryota > Viridiplantae > Streptophyta > Magnoliopsida > Zingiberales > Zingiberaceae > Hedychium > Hedychium gardnerianum. The sequence goes on from JBBUKS010474318.1 coordinate 15,201, forward strand.
GAATAAAAATGTGAGTGTCTAAAATCTACAACCTCCAATCATAATTTTGAGACTCCCACAAGAAGCTATGATGGTGTGCCAAATGGTACGAACCTTGGTGTTGACTGATCTTCTAGAACTAGCATCACATTGGTACTGGTCTTCTGAAACCAGTACCATATTGGTCCTGGTCTTCTAAACCAACTACAATGTGACCTGGGTTATGATCAAAAAATCTGGTATTGATTTATGAAGATCAGCATTATATTATTACTGAACTTTTCAAATCAGCACAATTATATACAAAAATATTTAAATTATTTGAAGTAATATTGGGAATGTCTAAAATAATAAATGAGGGTACATTTGAACTTTCCTGAACCATGTGAACTCATAGAATTTGGAATGAGTCCGATCTGAATTATCTAGATCCATCAATGAGCTTTGATTGAAACTAATTGATAGACTTAGGAGACTTGAATTTTTAAAATTTTGGTATAAAATGGAAAGATGAGTATTTAGAATATATATATATATATATATATATATATGACTTCCGACCATAATTTTGAGATACTTACAATAAATTATGATCGCATGTCAAATAACATGGATCTTGATACTGATCTTTCGAAATCAGTACTATATTGATATTGGTCTTTCGAAATTAATACTATATTAGTGTTGATCTTTCTAAACCAATAATAATATGATCTTGAGTTCTGATCAGAAATAGCATAGCTTAACATATAAAAAAAATTAATATCACGGTGATTCAAACTATTGATGTAATTAATTCATGGTTGATTTAAAAAAATCAGCATCTTAATATTTGTTAAGAAAAGAGAAAAAAAAATTTAATAGAAAAAACTAAAATTACTGTAGATAAATAAAAAAAAATATTGAAAGAGTAAAATGAGAAAAATTACATCTTTTGAATAATCTAACGTTGGATAACCTCCTGAGCCATCTTAAATATTAAGTACGTCATTTAAAAAATTACCGTCCGATTAATCTGGAAGGTCTACGGCCTTCGTCTATCACGTACATCCGGAAGTATGAATGATCCGATGGCTCAATAATTCAACCATCTCAGTAGTTCGAATACGACGATGAATTTCTTGTTAGTCCTGATGTTCAAATCCTCAGTGCGTGAGTAATTTATTGGGGTGTCTTGTCTTGCACCGTGCCGAGAGGTTGATTATTTTATCATTATATCATATCCGTGAAAATTTTCTAGACACTTAGTACTTATATGACAAGTCATCCTGTGCTTAGGTTCTCGGCGACAATTTTTTTTTAAATTCTATTTTGGAAGATCGTTTTCTTTTAATTATTTTTCTTTGTTTAATTTAGAATTAGAAAAATGTATACAAATTTACGTTAAACTATTTGTAAATGTGATATTTTACATAATTTATTTGAAAATGGGAAAACGACATTAATTTACATTCGAGGTTTTGACACGTGTGTATAGAAAATTTAATAACATGTAATTGACCTATGAAAATGACGGTTTCATAAAACAGTTTGTTTAAAAACCAAAATTAATTTTTTTAAAGAAAGTTGCTAACTTTAATCAAAGTTATTGCATATTATTACAGCTTTAAATAAAGTTACTATATTATATAATAGTTTACTAAATTTATGATAATAATATTAAAACAATTTCAAGTTGGAGCAATTTCAATTAAATTAGGACAGTTTTAATAAGTTTAAGAATATTTTTTTATATTTAATAATTTCAATTAAATTAAAATTATTTTATGTATGTTGTATCAATTTTAATTAAATATGATTAATTAGATCGGGTAACGTCGGATCTGGAATGACCGGTTCGATCCTACGGAAGTTTCCCATCGACCATCATGGTAAATCGGGAAGCGCTAATGGAGACACATCCCAATGACCAATATTCTTAGATCCATTGTTCATTGGAGGGAAAATTTTCTACAATACGCCATAGTTGAGATTTGAACTTTAGATCCCTTAATTATTCATTGAAAAATTTAACCATCGCATCATTGTCCCGGGACTATATCAATTTTAACTAAAGTTACTATAAATAGTGGTATTTTTAAGATAAAAAAATAAAATAGAATGTCATTTAGATATTTATTCAATAAAACGTCGGGCGTCCAATTTTATTGAAATTTTGAAGCTATGACGCTTTTTAATTTGTTATAAAAGGATCCATCTCTATATGATGTTACTTTCTAAAATTATTAAAAAAATTGGCGATATTATAACTGTTGGGGTTGCAAGGTTGCAAATAAAGTCTCATATTGAAAATACATGGGAAAGATCATGGGCTTATAAGGGAAAGATCTCTCCATTGGTATGAGACCTTTTGGGTAGAGC
>JBBUKS010474336.1:0-17538 GCA_038050645.1 Hedychium gardnerianum
AAATGGCAGAGCCAACCACATGGGCAACAGCTGGGAGACCTAAATTAGGCCAACAACAAGATCAATAGGATAAAGTCATAGTGGCACACAAGTGAGCAAAAGGTTGAGTAGCAGCTAAAGGAAAAGGTAACAACACACTCACTGCCTACAAGGAAGTCACAAAAGAAAAGAAAAGAAAAGAAGAAGAAAAAAAACAGTTATTCACACTTGAAAAGCTCCTCTTCATTCTACCATCCCCAAATGTCATTTCCAATGTTATTTTTCTCTTCAGTCTAAAGTTAGCAACACTTACTTTCCATTGTGGTTGGTGTGTTTTTCACAACCTTTTGCCATCATGTTTTCTGAAACCACTTGAGGACCACACACACACACCTAAAGTCTCTCTTCCTTGGCCTACAAGTTGCTTAATGAGTTTATATAAGTTTGCATGTGTGTTTGTATGTTTCAAGAGGTGGTAGTAGTAGTCTTGCTAAGGGAAATGGAACTCAGCTATGCCTCTTTCTCCAGCATCACCTGCAAGAATGACTGTCGAGAGATCCACGCGACATGGAACCAGCTGAATCTCGTAGGCCGAGCATTGGCACAGCGAACTTTGACGCAGAAGCGACAGATTAAGGAGATGTATCGAGCCATGTACGGTCAGGACTTGGTTGAACAGCTTCAGGAAACTCACCTGGCCGACTTAACCAATGAGGTTAGATATAGATCCATGACTGTTTTTGAAGTTTTCAGTTGTGTGAGGAAAACTGCATGAATTGTGTGATGGTGTGTCCAGATGTGTCATGTGTTGTATCTGTGGATGCTCGAGCCGCACGAACGGGATGCTGTAGTCGCAAAGGATGCAATTGAGGGAAGAGTCTTGGATTACAAGGCCCTCGTTGAGATCTACACTCGGCAAAAGATGAACCATCTCTTCTTCACCAAGCAAGCATATGTAGCCAAGTTCAAGAGGCACTTGGACCAGGACATGATTTCTGAGCCATCTAGCTCATATCAGAAGGTATATATCTTACTACTCAAGCTCTTCAGATAAATTTTATGAAGTTTTGACTTGGACGACAGCGAGGTAAGGACTAAGGATATCCTAAAATTTCCATTGAATTTCTGATCAAGTCCTGGGATTATGTCAGATACATTTTGGTGGACTAAAGCTTGAATGAAATCAATTGATGGTATTATGGCTTCATGACAGCTTTTGCTGGCTCTTGCTGCATCCCAACAGTCGCACCAGGCCGATGTAAGTCAACACATTGCCAAATGCGATGCTAAGAGGCTATATGAAGCAAGACATTGCAGTGGAGGTGCAAGTGATGAATCTATCATCCTTGAGATTTTTAGTAAGAGAAGCATCCCCCAACTAAGGTTGGCACTCTTTAGCTACAAACAAATCTATGGGCATGAATATTGCAAAGTAAGCTACTGCAAAGAACTATTTCTCCATGATTAAATGCTCCAAGCAAGTTCTTCACTTTATGTTTGTGACTGCTGAATAGGCACTCAAGAAAGAAGCAAGTGGAGAATTCAAGGAAGCACTAAGGACAGTCATAAAATGCATCTACGATCCTTCTGAGTACTACTCCAAGGTATTTCTATTAAGGCTCTCAGTTCCTTAATTGCTAGCATATAAGATAATTTTGATGGTATACTTCTAACTATTGACTACATGTTTGTTGGTGTTCGTCAGATGATTAACAAAAGTATAAACATGGGAGCTACTGATAAAAGAGTTCTGACCAGAGTTATGATAGGAAGCACCTCTGCAGGCATGAAAGAGGTGAGATCGTCCTTTGAGAGGAGATATGGAAGGAAGCTACAGGATGCCATTTGTGAGAGCCTTTCTGATGGGGATTACAGAGATTTTATTCTGGCCTTGACCAATATCCCTAGCTCTTCTTCTTTCTGAACTAAGGGAGACTTTTGCAGAGTGTAACAGAGGTCAACAAGAAGTCCACTTTGTTTGTGATCTGTACAGAAGCAGAATGTCAACTTCAGAGGACAATTTTCTAGATGTATCTTGTGTCACTCTTGGAGAATAACAAACAGATGTTACTCAAATAATGCAACTGTAAAGTAGGTTCATGCAGACACAACATATTGAGTAATGAGTTTGTTTCCTAACACATTAATGAACAAACGAAAGAAGTTATGGAAGGAAAGCACAAAAGACAGTCTACTATTATCCACAGATTAAAGAGTGAATCTATTTACCATTTTAGTTCTTTGACTTAATCCCTAAGAGATTCATTTGCTCATTTCCAATTCTTAGGAGGCATCTCTTACATTATTGTGATTTACGGTAGTGGCTATCAAGAAGAGAGCATCTCTAGCCTCACTTTTTCTTTCTTAACCTCATTCATTCCTATTTTATTCTCAACCATCCAAAGTTTGCAGTCTCTAGTCCTTTCATGTTTCTAGAATTGCTACTGAAAACTCACAGAGTGCTACAGAATTTTAAAAGGTCACATCTATTCATTATCAAATATGTAACATCATGTGGAGGCAACTGACAGAATTCAAGAAGTGTTCAATCATTTCATCCACGTGGCAGCATTTCCCTCTCCCTTTTTGTTTGTCTCTGTCACATTTTGAATACTAAATAAGAGAAAGCACCATGGCAATTAAGAAGTGACTAATTTCATCCATATGGACGCATTTTAATGCCAGCAGGTCCACAAGAAAATGCATTTTAAAAATAAATTTGCCAATCTGATGCTCAGATCAGAAACTAGGATTGACAGTGCATAGCTTGATGGAGTTTACTTTCAATAAATAATTCTATACTAAAGAAAGACTCAATAAATAATCGATTAACAGTTTCGTTTGATTTCAAGAGATAAGAAAAGAACCAAAATACTCAAGTCAGCAGGAAGTAAATAGGAAAAAGGTCTACATAAATCCACATACAGAATCACCAAAAAGAGAGACAAAATTCCTTTCCTATTGAATCACTTGTTCCTATTTTCTTCAGAATTTACGATTTTCATATAATTGATCATGGTTGTATTCAAAATTATATGAACATGTTAAAGCATCCTAAAGAATTTTAGATGAATTGGCATGAGTACTACACGTTCTTTGCACAATAGTGTCTGACAACAGCAGCCCTGTTAGTAATAAACATTTGTACTCAAAAGATATTAATCAATAGATCAATTACATGTAGCTATCATGGATGTCATATCAGCAAAATAACTTTCCAAGTCATTCAAACTCATAGACAAACACTTGCCTATCTACTAACAGTCATTATTGCCCAATTCTCCATTCCAAGTTCTCGAGTAATATATTTATTCTTTAAACTGACAATAGAATTAATTAACAGCTTCTACCAGCCTTGAGTCCCAGACATACACCATCTACTTCTAGGAAACATGTCACAAGAACCATTCTGTCTTTTTGAAATTAAGTTCCAATGTTCCAAACATTTTCAAGTTATTAAAAAAAAATTTACCAAAACTGTAAGCACCATCACAGAGCTAGGTTGGGGGCGGTCACTGGACAGCCAGAGCAGGGTCAGAGCTGGTCACAAGCGGCTCAGGGTAGGGTCAAGCAGAATCATGAATGGCCTGACCAGGGTCATGCTAGGTTATGAATGGTTGTGAGCGGCTCAGGCAGGGTCAAACCGGGTTGGGCTGGGTCGCAAGCGATCCTATTTATGTTTTTACATAGAGTTTGCATAAACATTTGATGCTGGTATTTGGCACAGAGAGCTAAGTTTGGTCTGTTCTCCCAAGTTATTAAATTAAGTAGTTTATCCAATACCTTCCTACGTGCATGTCCTTTTGATCATATCACATACCCAAACACAAACCAGATACGCAACCGTATATAAAATACCATAATCCTCTAACACACACATCCCACACGAACCCATCATGCATCATATATGGAACTCTACCTGTACACCACTAAAACATTCATTCAATCTAACACCAACTGATCATTTTAAACTTTGCAACTTCAAACTATACGTAGACGTGAAGCCGCATGCTTCTACCAAGCACTCACTCATTAAAGGATCAATTCTATTACGCAAACTCCTGCTTTAATATTCGTAAACATTCTATTCTAAATAATCATGCACATGTAAGGAACACTCTCTCTGCTCTCTCCACGTGGTCAACTGTGAAAAAGACCTACGCGGTAAAATTATCCCAATCAAACTATTTGCTTTACACTAAGCAAATCAGTGGCTCTAGTGAATCTGTGTTCTCCAGGTTGAAATCCTCACATGAAGGCACCACTGCAAGCCCTTGAGTCACTCTTCACTATATCGACACATGCCTTGTGTTCATAAATCACTTTCCATCCAAATAAACCACTAGTACGTCCCCACTAATTGCTTTAGGTTAAATGCTGAATGAGTTTAATGGCATCTCTACCTTATATATACTCCTGGCATCATGTTTGTTGGGCTACATATCTGAGAATGGGGTTTGTTGAGGTGATGACGACCTTGAAGGCTTATGCATTCATGGTGCTGCTTCAATTTGGGTATTCAGGGATGTTTGTGATCTCGGTCGCGTCCATCAAGCGCGGAATGAACCACTTTGTGCTGGTGGTGTATAGGAATGCCATTGCTGCCATTGTCATTGCACCCTTCGCACTCTACTTTGAGAGGTTTCATTCTCTCCATCTTGTGTTTGATGAACAAATCCATGCATTTTTATGAATTGTATTCTCTTCTCTGGTTTTTGACCTGCAGGAAAGTGAGACCCAAGATGACGCTCGCCACAGTCGTCAAAATAGCAGCACTTGCCCTTCTCGAGTACGTGGTCTTAAAATTTAGCTGTGATTAATTGATAGGGTTTACTGATCATGATCTTCAACAACAGGCCTGTGCTTGATCAAAACTTGTACTACATGGGTGCGAACTTGACCTCTGCAAGCTTTGCCTCTGCCTTGTACAACATGATCCCAGCAATCACCTTCATCATGGCCATTATTCTGAGGTAATACACAATGATATCAAGTTACTAATCTCACTTAAACCAAGACTAAAACTTGCTAATCATTGGTTTTACACCAATACTAGAGTTGAGAAGCTAACCATTAAAAGCCGGCATAGCCAAGCCAAGATCGCTGGATCAGTGGTGACTGTAATTGGAGCATTGCTTATGATACTGTACAAGGGTCCAGTAGTTGAATTTTTCTGGTCCAAAGGGACAAACTACCATGGCACAGCAAGCAGCCAAAGCAGCAATTGGCTCACAGGGACCTTGTTGCTTCTGGCAAGTTGCTTGTGTTGGTCAGGCTTCTACGTACTACAAGTAATCACTCTGCCAAAATTTGAGCTTAATCTAAATCTATTTCCTTCAGCAAAGTCTAATAGAAATTATTATTCTTTGCAGTCGAACACACTAGAGTCATACTCTGCAGAGCTCTCATTGACCACCTTGATATGCCTTATGGGTGCCATGATGAGCTCAGTTGTTACTTTGGCTGTGGAAGGTGCCAATGCAAAGCCTTGGAGTATTGGCTGGGACATGCGACTTGCCACTGCTGTCTACTCGGTTAGATCAAGTTTGATCAATTAACTACATATGTTTTAAGAAATCAAAGGAAAGAACTAAGGTTAATTCCCATCCTATCATGCTTCAGGGGGTGATCTGCTCGGGGATTACCTACTATGTGCAGGGCATAGTGATGAAGGAGAGAGGCCCAGTGTTTGTCACTGCTTTCAACCCCGTTTGCATGATAATTACTGCTATCTTAGGATCCATCATTTTAGCAGAGCAGATAACTCTAGGGAGGTGAGTAAATACAATGATCTATAACATAGTTTAGATTGAGATGCTGATACCTTTAATTTCTCTTGAAAAATTGCAGTGTCATTGGTGCAGTAATCATAGTGATTGGCCTCTATGCTCTCATCTGGGGCAAGAGCAAAGACCAAGCTAGTCAGTCTTCAGATACAAGTGCAAGTCTTCAGCTTCCAGTTGCTGCAACAGATGCCAGGAAGCTTGAATCAAACAGTCACCATAGTAAATAGTTCAGTAGACATAAGAGCAAGAAAGAATAATCCTCAGTCCTAATTAATTTAGTAGTAATTAGGCACAAGGTTTTTTCATCCCAATAATTAGTTAATAGCAGGCACTTGTACTCATTAGTCTTTTGTTGAGTCTTAGAAAATGACTGGTGTGTGATTGATTAAGAGTGTGATGATTTTCCAAAAGTTGGTTGAGTATTGGGTATGAATTTTAGATAATAAGTGATGTGATTTACTGAAAGGAAACACAAATCTAGTTTGGTAATGTACCTAGATTATAAGAAGGGAAAAAAGGATTGCATAATAAACTGTCACCATCAAAATGAAGAACGACAGATTAACTCAGTCGGCTAGCATTACTACATAAAGTAATTTCTTTTTACTAGTGTCACTGTAAATGTTCAACCAAAGGTCACAACTTAAATTTTTAGTGCTTCTAACAGAAAAATTCCTGTTAGTCTGAAATTAAACATGTCAGATTCCAATCGCCAATGAATCTTTAAAGAATAGTAGCTTTGAAACTGGGCAGATTATGAAATTTTCCAGTTGCAAGCATAAGAGAACATAACTAGACAGAATTATGAGTTGAAGCATTAACATGTAGATAGTGATTATGAAGAACGAAAAACTGAGCAGTCCTCAATTCTCAGAATACAAAGAAAAAAATTCAACTTGGCGTTTAGATGACAAAGTCAAGAAGAGTCAAGAGAGGAGAAACACTTCACACTTCAGAGATAATATTGTGGATGCAGCCATCATTAAAAAAAAGGAATGACAAGATTAGAAGCTATTGTAACAGAAAAAAAATGCACTTGATTTGTAACATCTACATCCAATTTAATACTCGAATGAATATTAACAGAAGCGATGCGGAAACCAGAAAGTCGATACCTGAGCTTTACTTAGTACAACAATAGGCTTTTAGAGAACAATCTTGATATGGAATTCACTCACTATTTAGAAGTGGATCAATGGAATTTTAAATTGGGAAGCATAACATATTCATACTGCATTTGATATCAAGTTATACCAACTGAATATCAAATGATTCAATCTCTATTCTAATCAGTCAAAAGCAGTGTGACAAGCAGATTATCCATCAAACAACTAGATGCTCTGGATTGTGCATGCTACTGAGCAATTGATATGGAAGTTGATTGATATTACAAACTTAGATACAAACTCACTTACAGATCAATTTCAGAGTAGTCAGAAAGAAATAACTAAGGTATTACAAGAACAGTGGAGGATATAAATCTTAAGCATGAGTTAGAGTAAATTGCATTTGTAGGCGAAGATAACAAAAAAATTGTGTACCAAAGACCTTATAAAGTGAATACTAGACAACAAAAAGGAACAGGTTACTAGCCAATTATTGTAATGTAAGCTTCAGCAAGGTGTAGATGCCTGGAGCAGCCACTACTACCAGTCTACCATGCAACAATGAAAGATTTTTCTTGCAAAAGATTTATTTAATTTCTCAGCATTTTATCGCATCAGGAATCTTGCTGATTACGAGATGGATGGAACAAATATTGTGCTAATGCACTTGCAATGTATTAGCGAAATATCAGTCACAAAACGAGGAGAATCAAAAACACCAGCACGAATGGCAGAAGAAAGAGCCTATTTTCCCTACTTACTAAGACAATTTGTGTAATCGTAATCAGGGGTCAACCATGGACACTGCTGAGGTGGTCACCTGTACATCATTGATCAAAATATGTGTGATATGATCAGTGATCAGGATTATGCCACCTCAGCAAATGCACATGGTTGTACAGGCTAACAGAACTCTATATATATAGAGAGAGAGTTATATTAGCCTGCACAGTTTATTTTGTACAATCATGGATACCTGCTGAAGTGGTCATTTGTACATCATTAATCAAAATATATGTGATATGATCAGTGATCAAGATTATGTCACTTCAGCAAGTGCACATTATTGTACAGGATAAGGTGTGTAGGCTATCAAAATCCTATATATAGAGAGTTCTATTAGCCTGCACATCTTTTCTTGCACAACCATGGACACCTGCTGAGATAGTCACCTGCATATCATTGATCAAAATATGTGTGATATGATCAGTAATCAAAATTATGCCACTTCGATGTACATGATTGTATAGGTGATCAAAATATATATTTAAAATTCAGCATAAAATTAAAATCCAAATAACAACATTATAAATATAAATTTTTAGAAATATATTTTTTTAATTAAATTTATATTTTTATATAGTAAAATGTATAAAAAGGAAAAACTACATATAAAAAATGACATTTAAAATAAATAATAACTGCATGATTCAAAATCATTAATTACTAATCAAATTCTCTAACATTCTAATAAAAAAAATTGTCACTAAAAATTAATATTTTATCACTAAAAAATTTAACAATAACATTTTTATTTTAAAACTATTAATATTAATGATAACTTATTTTAAGGTAAAATTACTATCTCATTTTATATTATTATCATCAAATGAAATGTTACAAATTTTTATGACAAATATATATAATTATTATTGGACTAAAATGAAAAGAGTGTCCTTTAATTTCTTTATTGTCAAAAACACACCCAAAAAAATATCAAAAAGAGTCTTTCATCCTAAATTTTCATTTTTATCCGACTAGTCAAATACTTTTGTAGTCAATTTGACCAAAACTATCAAAATATCGTGTAATTTTGACCAAAACTATTCCGATAATATTGAAATAATTTTGACTAAATTAACATATTTTTTTACCAATACAGCAAGTTTGAATAGTATTAAAGCAATTTTAATTAGTATTGAAGTAGTTTTGACTAAAATTTAACATTTTTGATCATCATTAGAGAAGATTTAGCTAAAACTACTACAATAATATTGAACCAATTTAGAATAGTTTTAGTCAAAATTGGAGTTTATTTTTAACTAAAAATCACTACAACAATATCAAATCAATGAAGAGAAAGATCAAATCATATTAAGTCTATTATATATAATTTTATCTTACGTTATAAAAAGTTGTTATATAAAATAAAAAGAATCTTCTAAATAAAAATTAGGATGAGATATTACTTTTAATAATCTTTCCACGTGATAACAAAAACATTGATGGCCTTTAACAATGATCACTCAAAAAAGTGCACTTAGACCTCTCTATTGTCTGCTCATTGAGCATTCTCCTCTACGTCCTTTTCCTCCTTTCAGAACTCTTCTGCTGGGCATGCACCTTCATGTACCCTTTCCTGTGTTATTTAGCCATTATCATCTCTCCTTGCCACTTCACATCTTCTTCTTCTTGACTCGATTTGCAAAGAATCTAACTCTCAAATCATCCGCCTCTACATTTTTACAGCAGGGAATAGGATCGTAAGCAAGTCAAGCCGAGCTAAATTTTGTGTTGTTCGAGTTTGTTTGATACGGGTGTTTAAATTTGACTTGGTTCATTTTAGATGTTATCGAACTCTTAATTCTAGCTTGTTTGACTGTTTGAAAATTTTAAATTATTTGTTTGATTATTAAATTTGATATTACACGCTTATTTGTTTGTTTTGAGAGTTTTATTTATTTATTTATAAGTTTTTATGAACATAGTTCACAAACTCTTTTCATAGACATTGTTCACAAACTTGTTCGAGTTTATTTATTTAATTGATCACGTATACATTGAACAAACATAAATAAATTCATGTAAAGTTTATTCTCGAACGTTTGATTATTTTTAAGAACTAGTTTGTGCTCTCAGATGAGAAGGTGGGACAGTAGTCAACAACTACAGCTCTCCCTCCCTTTTCAACAATCTGCTCGTTTGAGCTGTCCCCTTCAGACTCTTGTGTTGGACGTTGTCCATGAATAATTCACAAGCCAAACAAACATATGGACATTGTTCACAAATTTATCCAAGTTTATTTGTTTAATTGACATTGTGTACGTTGAACGTTGAACGAACGTAAATAACATCAAATTTGTTCATAAATGTTTAGTTCATTTAAGATTCCAGCTCTCCCTCTCTTTTCAACAATATATTTGCCCATTTGAGATGTCCCCTTCAGGCTCTTGTGCCGGGCCATGCCTTTGATGTTTTGCTCAAGTTCTTCAAAGCCAAACCACAGCTACAGTGACCGATCGACAACTCCATCAGAAATGAAAACTGATAAGGACATCAACCAAAGATATCTGTGTTTCAATATATATATACACACACACATACACACAAACATATAGTTTAGCAACTAGAAGAGTTTCACTTATTTGTTTTAAAGTGTGTTGTGTCACACAATTGTTCTTGTTCCTCTTTCCCTAATCTTCTCTAAGATTTGTACCATGTAGATTCACACTCGTATCGATAATAGAATACTGAATATTGTGAATTCTCTCTTGAATCACCCTTAAAGGAATCTAATGGAAATTTTATTTCTATCGTTTAGGTGTTGTTCGGTTTACCGAAAAACTTTATTGTTTAACCATTTGGGCATGCGAGGCAAAAGTTGGAGATATGTGTGGGATGGCGAAAGTGTTTTTTTAGAGTTCACTTTATATGAACAAATATTAACGAATGGCTATAAGTCGTCATTCTAAAACATGAACATGGAAATCTTTGCATTAGACACCACCTTAGATAATGAAACAACACCGTCAAGTTGAAGAAATCACTTCAAATCTTTGCGTTTGAAATAACACCATCAAGTCTCTATCTAAGTTCTATTTGATCACCTTTAATGGGTAACGAAATAAATTTACCGACATGTAGGTCTTACTCATCATAGACTTGCAACAAACACCTTAATATATCGAGCGAAGACGAAACTTACCAATAAAGTAATAAAAGGGAGTCTAGTGTACGAAACTCTTGTTAAGGGAAGGATCTATTGTACGCAGCTTTATTCTGCTTTGCAAGAGACTATTTTCGAGATTCAAACCCGTGACTTCTAGGTCACACGACAACAATTTTACCGTTGTGCCAAGACTCCCTTTCAAATTTACCCATCAAGCAATATTAACAAATTTTTTGAAAAGAAAAAAAAATTACATCCTACAAAGGACAATCTCCCTTTAGTCTATGTTAGATGGTTGAAACATATCATAGCCAGCGAGCAAGACTTATCGTCTAGCGTATATAACCAATTCCTACGAGCATATGAGGTCAAATACGATCCAAAGGATTGTCATTGCATAAGAGTGGTGTATTTTCTTTTATTTTGACTTTAAGTAGTCAAGATAAATATGACTTGATGATGATAGCGATAATGTTGTATTTCTAAAATTATATATATATATATAAAAGATAGTCGGATGCACAAAATTCTTCCGAAAAAGAGTCAGATCATATTGGATTTATTGTGCACAGTCTTATCCCGCATTACAAAAGGTTATTTTCGTGACTCAAACTCGTGACTATAAGGTCATACAACAACAATTTTACTTTATGTCAAGGCTCCTCTCTTCTCAATGTATTTCTAAAATTATATAACAAAAAAGTAATTGACTTTTTTTTAGTTTAAAATTTTATAATATCAAGGAACATATGCTTTTAGAGACAAAAAAAAATTAAGGTGGAAGGAGAAAAGGAAAAAAAAAAGGCAAAAAAGACTAAAGAGGCTGCTGCTATTTGTGATGCCTTATCTCATTACTGTTCCTGCCTTTGATGCCTTATCTTTTAAACAAGGCAATTAATCTTCAAACTTAACTAAACTACAAAACGAAAACTTTCAAAAACTGAAGTAAGAAAACCAATTCATATACTGTAAACGAGTTGATACTCTTCTGATACAAACTTTACCACTTGAACCTTTTCAGAAATACTTCTTCTTTTTCATTATCTTTTGTGTTTTCTCTAATTAAGTGATTCCTTATCTCTTAAAGAAAGGCAATTAATCTTCAAAGATAACTAAACTGAAGTAATTGATAGATGTACAGATCAAGTTTGATACTCTTGAAATAAATTTTACTTGAACCTTTCAGAAACACTTTTTTTTTCATTATCTTTTGTATTTTCTCATTAAGTGATTCCTTATCTTTTAAAGAAAGGCAATTGATCTTTAAACTACACTAAACTACAGATCAAAAACTTTTTAAAACTGAAGCAATCGATAGATGTTCTGAAAACCATTCATACTGTAAACAGACTGATACTCTTCTGAAACAAACTTTACTTATTTGAACCTTTCAGAAACATTTTTTTTTCATTATCTTTTGTATTTTCTCATTAAGTGATGCCTTATCTTTTAAAGAAAAACAATTAATCTTTAAAATTAACTAAACTACAGATAATTTTTTTTAAAAAAAAAAACTGAAGTAATTGTAAACAAGTTGATACTCTTCTGAAACAAACTTAACTTGAACCTTTCAGAAACAAGCAAAACAATTCATGTTTAAAATTAACTAAACTACATATCAAAAACTTTTTTAAAAAGTAATTGTAAACAAACTTAACTTACTTGAACGTTTCAGAAACACTTTTTTTTCCATTATCTTTTGTATTTTCTCAGTAAGTGATTATTTTTTGTGCTGTGAAGCTTGTTGTTGCATGTGCTGCACTGACAAAATCTTCATTAGGAAACTTATCAAAAGGCTAAAAGGCTGCTTGTGATGGCCACAAGCATGAGTAGATGCATATTGGGAAGTGTTTACTCATGATGCTTATTGTCTTTATCCCTCTCCAGTGAAACTTTGCCGCTGCTAATTCACCCAACAGTCATAATCATTTTTGTGTTTACAGACGAAAAGAAGAAGAAGAAGAAGAAGAAAAAAACTGATAAAATATGGTTTTTTCTGAATATTTTCATTCTGATAAAAAATAAAGTTGGGTGATGTGTAACAGTAAAGGGAGGCACTGGCCTTAAAAGAATGGAGGTAATGGAGAGAGTTTGATGATGGAGGAAGTGCACGCCAGAGACAACATTGATTCCATGTGACAAGAGAAATAATAAAAAACTAGGGGCGTTTATGATTATATTTCAGGGTAGATTTTGAAATACTTCTTAATATTATGTTTTTTTTGGAGAACGTACTGTTGACAATGTGTTTGACCCGAGATAATTTGCAATAAACCCTAAAGTTTTAGTATTGTGAAAAGACCCCTTGTCTGTTCATCCTCTTGTCTACTTTGCCTCTTTGTCTAATTTTATCATAATTTTACCATAATAGTATTGATAAAAATAAATTATCTATATTATAATATTTATAATTCATAATTATTATAATATAATATTGATAAGTGTTAATCATAGATGAAACATTTATATTACAAGAATTATAAATTATAATTATTATATATTAATAATATAATATTATTAGTATTCATCGAAATCGAAATGTTATTATGATATAATATTGATAAATATTAATTAAAGATAAAATGTTTTTATTGTAGCAATTATAATTATAATTATTACAATCAAGTTTAGTAATATAGATTAAATTCGAAATGTCTTATATTATATGATTTTATATGAATCCGTAGTTATTATAATAATATTAAAATAATATTACATCATACGGTATATAGTCACTCCAAGATAGAGGTCCTAGCATTAGTCAGGTAAAAATACTTATTATCATTATTAATATTATTTGAAAATTATGAAGGTTAAAAATAAAAAAACGTCGAAAATTATAAGGACCAAAGTATAAAATTTGTCTCTCAGGGTGTCGTCTTCCTCTTAACCTCTTGCGGGGAGGCAAAGCTGCAAGAAGTATGAGAAGATTAGATTCAGATAAGCAAATGCCACCAACTGTTCGATTAGATTCTAGTTTATGTCCATATATAATCATTTCCACCACCATCGATCGATCGACGCCTTTATCATGATCTTCTGCTCGATTTTTTTATTTATTTGTGGCGTAGATTGCTTGCTGTCTCTGTGATTTGATCGGATCAGGCAGTTTGATTGAGGATCAGTAGTTGCACTAAGGTGAAGTTCGCCGGAGATCGGAGATGATCACCGCGGGCGACTTCTACAGCGTGATGACGGCGGTGGTGCCGCTGTACGTGGCGATGATCCTGGCGTACGGGTCGGTGAAGTGGTGGAAGATCTTCACGCCGCCGCAGTGCGCGGGGATCAACCGGTTTGTGGCCCTCTTCGCGGTTCCGTTGCTCTCGTTCCATTTCATCTCCGGAAACGACCCGTTCACCATGAACCTCCGGTTCCTGGCCGCCGACACGCTGCAGAAGGTGGTGGTGCTGGCGGGGCTGGCGGCGTGGGGGAGCCTCAGCCGACGCAGCCGCCGGCTCGACTGGACTATCACCACCTTCTCCCTCTCCACGCTGCCTAACACGCTGGTGATGGGCATCCCCCTGCTCCGGGGGATGTATGGCCCCGCCTCCGGCGATCTCATGGTCCAGATCGTGGTGCTGCAGTGCATCATCTGGTACACTCTCATGCTCTTCCTCTTCGAGTACCGCGCCGCCAGGATCCTCATCTCCGAGCAGTTCCCCGACACCGCCGCCACCATCGCCGCCATCGCCGTCGACTCCGACGTCGTCTCCCTCGTCGACGACGCCCTCGAAACAGAGGTCACCAGGGTCAGCGAGGACGGCCGGATCCACGTCACCGTCCGCCGCTCCAACGCCTCCCGCTCCGACGTCTACTCTCGGCGCTCCGGCGCCGGCGGGGGTTTCTCCGGCGCGACGCCGCGCCCGTCCGACCTCACCAACGCAGAGATCTACTCGCTTCAGTCCTCGCGGAACCCCACCCCGCGCGGCTCAAGCTTCAACCACAACGACTTCTACTCCGCCATGGCCGGCCGGAGCTCCAACTTCGGCGGAGTGACAACGCCGAGGGCCTCCAACTTCGAAGAGGAATCCAAGCCACGGTTCCAGTACCAACTTCCGGTCACCACCGCGCCCCATTACCCGGCCCCGAACCCCTCCTTGTTCGCGCCAGCGACGGAGAAGAAGGCCAACGGGCAGATGAGAATGCTCGAAGACGCCGCCTCGACGACGGCCAAGGACCTCCACATGTTCGTGTGGAGCTCCAGCGCCTCGCCGGCCTCCGAAGCCCATCTCGCCGCCGATCCAAAAGGCAAGAATCTAACACAACCCCTCCTAATTCCCCATTCAATTACCTTCCATCGCCATGAACTCTGCTTTCCCTCATAGAGAACAGAGACGACCACACGGCGGCAGCCATGGCACCGACACATCACGAAGCGGAGGAAGCGAGCAAAGCCTCCGGCGGACTCAGAGAAGTCAAGGCCATGCCGCCGACCAGCGTCATGACTCGACTCATCCTCATCATGGTCTGGCGCAAGCTCATCCGCAACCCCAACACATACTCGAGCTTGATCGGAATCATCTGGGCCCTCATCTGCTTCCGATGGAAGTTTCAGATGCCGGCGATCATCCTCCACTCCATCTCGATCCTCTCCGACGCGGGCCTCGGGATGGCCATGTTCAGCCTCGGCCTATTCATGGCGTTGCAGCCCCGGATCATCGCTTGCGGGAACAAAAAGGCGGCCTTCGCCATGGCCGTGAGGTTCCTCGTCGGCCCAGCCGTCATGGCCGGCGCCTCCCTCACCATCGGCCTCCGCGGCACCCTCCTCCACGTCGCCATTGTCCAGGCCGCCCTTCCACAGGGCATCGTCCCCTTCGTCTTCGCCAAGGAGTACAATGTGCACCCAGACATCCTCAGCACTGCGTAAGCAACCATCATTAACTCACTAATCACTTAGTTAACTACTAATTAAACCATCATTAATCCATTTTCAGGGTGATATTTGGGATGCTAATTGCTTTGCCTGTAACCCTTGTTTACTATATCGCCTTGGGGATATGATCTCAAGTCGAAGTGTGTTTACTACGACGCCTAGGAACGGGACTTGATGATCGGCTCCCCCGAGCTTATCGAAGAAATCGAGTAGCAAGAACTAAAAAAGGATGAGAAATTTAGCTATATTTCTTATGAAATTCGCGTGTTGTATTCAATCTAAATGATCGATCGATTTGCTTTTTTGGTTCAATAGAACGATGATCTTGAAACTGGTTCGATCGGGAACAAGTCATGGCTCGAGATTCATTTAGTTCTTAGTAGCTTTAGAAAATAAGAGAATAATGAAAGTTTAAATCGAATGGAATACGTATGTAAGCGGGCCTTCGCTCGGAGATAATCTAAGTTTTATTCGCTCAAAAGCCTCAATTTCACACTAGGAGATCAAGGGATGAGCTAACTCCTCAATGCATTCGCAATCGAGTCGGCTTCTGTCAGATCGGACACAATCAAACTCCTCTTGACTTCGCTCCATTACGCCCCGATCGACAGTGAACTTTAGAGGACGGAACATAAGGTTCTCGTTGTAACGTTCGCTAGAGACGGGGTCGAGCGAAATTTTTTAGAATTCTAGTGCTTGTTCTTTGAAAACGACTCGTTTGGCATATTCATCGACAACCTTCAACCATAGTTGGAAAGCACATCATGAAACTATTGGACCTTATTCTTGGTTCCCACTTTTCCCTGCCCTAAATATCTCTAAAACATATATTTTGTACAACTTTTCAGGGGTGGTAGGGTATGAGGAATTATGCTTTATATAGTTTGATTCGATATTTCGATACTCTAGGGACGACAATTTATCGGGTTTTCGTTAGGTTGTCTCAATATTTAACCTTTTTACGGAGATTTATTCTTATGTAGTTTGATTCTAAAAGTAATACTCTAAGGACGAACAGTTAAGGAGTTTTAGTTAGGTCATCGCGATGATGTTTGTAAATGTTATATTACTAACTAGGGTTTATATTGAGAGTTATGTCGATAGACAAGGAAAAGTTGTAGGTGGAAAACACTTGTTGCTGTCGTGCGAACACGAGTTGACCTAACGATAAGGAATCGGCACGAACAAAAAATAAAAAGATTTGAAGAGTAAAATCCAATGCAAAATTTTCAACTCACGCAATCACTAGAGAACCAAGCTTTCAAAAGTTGCTAGCATAAGCAATCATTGCACTGTTGAAAGACATTTTCCTAATGTCCAAAGTCTACATCATACGATACCGAAACTATAGGGACCGCGAAAAAATAAGAATAAAATTGTGTACCCTAGCTCGGTTTATGAACTTTTAAGAGAACTCAATAGGTCGAACAAGCAAGCAAGACGGAATCCAAACGGGTCATTAATATTTTCATTACCATAAACCATTGATCGATCGACTAGTCATTATTTAAAATAAATTTAAGACCTACTTACTTTCGATCAATCGAATTATCGATGGATTGGTGGCTCGATTAGCTCATTAGTTTTAGTTAATAATTATTAGTAATAGATAAATTAAAGATGAGTTATATAAATGTTGTATTGAGTGGGTTGCGATATGATGGCGATGTGGAAAGAGAATTTAAAGAATGAGAAGATGCAGAGAGTGAAGCAGTTTTGTCGCCGCGCCGGCGGACCAGACACCGGCAGGTGGCGGACACGCCTGGAACAAACCACCACCACCACCAGTCCACCACCATCCACCGCCACACGCTCACCACAACCGCCTCAGGATCGATCGATCATCTCTACTTTTATTTATTTTTATATATATTTATAGTACCACGGCCATGTCGCCTGTCTACA
>JBBUKS010474355.1:0-38544 GCA_038050645.1 Hedychium gardnerianum
AATTTGAAATGAGCTTGGTAGGTGAACTAACATTTTTCTTAAGTTTACAAATCAAACAAACCAAAGATGAAAATTATATAAATCAACAAAAATATACAAAAGAACTACTTAAAAAATTTGAAATGAAAAATACTAAGAAAATAAAAACACCAATGACAACTAATTTAATTTTAGATAGTGATCCAAGTGAAAAATCAATTGACCTAAAATACTATAGAAGTGTCACAGGTAGTTTACTGTATTTGACTGCAAATCGACCTGATATTTTATTTGTAGCTAGTATATGTGCTAGATACTAAATATGTGCCAAAGAATCTCACTTAACTAATGTGAAAAAAATCTTTAGATATCTTAAAGGTACAATTAATGTA
This sequence comes from Hedychium gardnerianum, assembly GCA_038050645.1. Taxonomy (NCBI): domain Eukaryota; kingdom Viridiplantae; phylum Streptophyta; class Magnoliopsida; order Zingiberales; family Zingiberaceae; genus Hedychium; species Hedychium gardnerianum. The sequence goes on from JBBUKS010474355.1 coordinate 372, forward strand.
GGAATATGGTACCCCAAAACCACTAATTTTGAACTGATAAGATTTTTTTGACTCAGATTATACTGGCTGTAAATTAGACTGAAAAAAGTACAAGTGGTGGATGTCAACTCCTTAGACCATCACTTGTCAGCTGGTTTAGTAGAAAACAATATTGTGTTGCTTTATCTACTACTGAGGCAGAGTACATAGAGTCTATAACATAATTATTATGGATGATGCACACATTAAAAGATTTTAACTTAGACTATAAAAATATAAAAAAAAATTGTTGATAATATAAGTTCAATTAACTTAACCAAAAATCCAGTGAATCTTTTAAGAATAAAATATATAAAAATTAAACATCACTTTGTCAGGGATCACATTACCAAAGGGGACATTGAACTCAATTATGTTGAGTCTAAGTCAAACTTGGCTGACATTTTTACTAAACCACTACAAGAATATGAATTTAGCAATTTACGACGACAACTAAGAATGTGTGTGGTAAAATAGAATTTACTGAATCATATTTTTTTCTTTCATAAAATTGCTTATTATTTTTTACATTTTTTAAAAAAAAACAACAACAAACAACTTAGCTTAGCTTAGGTCAGAACCCTAGAATCCATGTTCCTATAGATTTAGGCAGCTAGCATCTCACAAGCACACTAGGGATACCTTGCTTGTGTATTGAAAAACATAGAATGGTGTGAGATACTTAGGGCTATGCTTGGATTTTAGATGCTTAAGTCAGTGCATCAAAATAAGTTTGGGCTAAAAATACCAATTCAAATTAATCAAGTTAAGTGATCATATGCAGTAAAATAACTACTTAGAAAATTAAACTTAACTTGATTAACTTAGTGAAAACTATGATCCTCTGATCGACGGCCAATAGCACAAGTTAGACATTTGGATAAGGACTTTTTCTTAGATAATTTAGTTTTACAAGCTATATTTTCATATAAATATTGTCTAGGGAAAGAACATATTCAAAACTATGTATTCTTAAAACTATATGAAAAATTCTTTAAAAATAAGGTTAAAAATCAGTTATGTGGGCTTTGATACATAATCTTAAATGAGTTTACTTATTTTGAAAAATTATTTTGAAAAATCATTACAAAATATGTTTAAAAAAAATCTTTTGCAAAATTTTTGAAAGTTCCTTAAATATTTCTAAAAAGTTGGTTTTCAAAACCTTGAAGTTTGTTGAAAAGAAATTTTTATTAATTCTTTGAAAATTTGTGAAAAACTTAAGAAACAATCTTTACATACTTGATAAAATGTTTTAAATGCTTATCAAGGCTTAAATTGTTAAATTTTTTTTTATGCTAAGTCTTAGTAATTTCTTGCCTAGGATACTTATGCTTATGTTGTGCATGTTCACATTTTTTATGTATGTCAAAGGAGGAGGGTAAAGGGTTAAGTTAAGAAAAAATTCGATAAAGGGTTAAGTTAAGAAAAAAATTCAAATTTAAAACCCCTTAATACAAAATAAACTCAAACTAAAAACTTTGGTGTTTTATGCTTTATTGTTTTACTTAGCCAGAAAGGGCTTTTGGTTTTTCTAACTTTAACCCAGGTTGTCATCATATCAAAAAGGGAGAGATTGTTGGTGCAATTTATACTAATAGTCTAACCCTAGGTTTTGATGTATGACAACATGTTAAAGTTAGACTGTTGTTGTTTAACAAGTTGAACTAAGTGTACAGGATAACTAACTTGACAGATCTAGAGGACCAAACACTAGGCTAAAGTCTAAATGTGCGATTCTGAAAGGAAGTCCATCTAGGTCAGAGAGGATTAGACAGTTGGCAGGAAGTCCAGTCGGGTCAAGGAGGACTAGACAATTGGTTGAAGTTCGAATGTGAGATTCCGGTAGACCTGGTGGATCGGAGATCAGACACCGAGGAGGTTACTCAGCAAATGGTAAGTAAGGTAAGAAATTAGAGGAGTGAATCCAGTGAGACGAGTCCCTAGTAGGGACTTAGGCGCTAGTCCAACTTAGGTCCAAAGTTAAATTCTAAGTTGAGACCATGATTAAATCCTGGTCGTGGTAAGATAGGATTTAAGTCATAATTACATGCATTGATTATATATTCTAGCTCTTTTGTTGCAGGTATTTTGTACTAACATATTTTGCAGGAGTTAAGCAAAATTCAACCTCAGTGCAAAGGCGCTAGAGGCGCCTCGGATGACTGGAAGCGCCTCAACGCTTGGATAAGCACCGTTGACGCGCAGAGCTGATGGAGGTGCCCTGGAGTACTCAGAGGCGCCTTGGAGTGGATAAGCAACGAGTTTATCGAATCAGATTAGCCTCAATGGAGGCACCCCGGATCAATGGAGGCACCCCCAATGGGCTATATTAGAGCATCTTGACCAGCAGCAAAGTACAACACTTTCGAATGTTGTTTCTACTTCATATTACTGCCCCGAGCTCCGAAATTACTATACTACGATCCTGCTGCATCAGAATGACATCAAAACTACTTTCTATAGCAGAATCTTCACCAGCACATGAGCTCAACTCGTCTTCATTATCACGTGTTGGTAACAAAGTAATTGTAGTTACTTTACTTGTTTCAATTACTGCATAGGGAATTATAGGGTTGTTACACTTCCCTCAACTTGTGTTCGATTTCTCTGTCCAAGGGTTTTCGAAAGAGAATTAGTGGATTGTCCAATGATAGGATCCGAAGCGTCGTGGGCCTTGGAGTAGGAGTCGGCGAAGGCTCCGAACCAAGTAAAACCAACCGTGTTTTGCTTTTCTCTTTATTCTATTTTCTGCTGCGCACTCAAATTTTTGAACAAGTTTTAAAAACCAAAAAGAAAGTCTTAAAGCACTTGATTCACCCCCCCCTCTCACGTGCACTCGATCCTACATAACCAACTGAGGTTGAGCTCAAACGAAATAAAAGAGCTCGGGTGAAAAAATCCTACGGAATAGATTTTATCATTTTCATGTTGGAAAGTGAGCCCTAAAGTTACTCAAAAATAGTAAGCTCTTCTGATGAACCTCACTGGAAAGAGGCTATTGCATCTGAGATAAACTCTATCTTACAAAATCAAACTTGGGAACAAATGGATCTTCCTACGGGAAGTAAACTACTAGGTTGCAAGTGGATCTTTAAGAAGAAAATATAATCAGATGATACAATTGATAAGTACAAGGCTAGATTGGTAATTAAAGGTTACCGACAACGAGAATGCTTTGATTACTTTGATATGTATTCTCATGTATCGAGAATAACTTTCATTAAAGTTTTGTTGGTTATTATCGCTCTATGGAATCTAAAAATACATCAGATGGATGTATAAACAACCTTATTAAATGTAGATTTAGAAGAGAAAATTTACATGGAACAACCTGAAGGGTTTTCTATACCAGGACAGAAAAATAAGATTTGTAAATTGGTGAAGTCATTGTACGGCTTAAAATAAGCATCAAAGCAGTGACATGAAAAGTTTGATAATGCTATGAAGGAATGTTGATTCAAAATCAATAAATGTGATAAATGTATCTATATGAAAGTTACAAAGAATAACTATGTCATTTTGTATCTATATGTAGATGACATACTTATTATTGAGAATAATGATAAAATAATCAAATCCATTTAAGATATATTGGACTCAAGATTTGGCATAAAATATATGAGCCTAGCTAATGTGATTTTAGGAATTAAAATTCTTAGAATAGTAGGACTTATTTTGAGTCAGTCTCATTATGTGGATAAGATTCTTGAGAAATTTACCAAGAGTGATACTGCTTCGATACAAATGCCGACAGATACAAGTCAACATCTATCAAAGAATTGAGGAGAAAGTATTTCTCAGATAGAATACTTTCGAGTGATTGAAAGTCTGATGTACCTGATGAGTTATACATGACCAGACTTAGCCTATGCAGTAAGTAAACTAAGTAGATACACGAGTAATACTGGTATTGAGCACTGGAAAGGGATAACGAGAGTACTGAAGTACTTGAGATATACTCGTGAATATGAATTGCACTATACAAAATATCTTGTTGTGATCGAAGGATACACTAATGCGAATTGGATATATGACATGAAAAACTCAAAATCTACAAGTGGATATGTATTCACTTTGGGAAGTGCAACCATTTCGTGGAAATCTTCTAAGTAAACTGTAATAACCAGATCCACGATGAAATATGAGTTTGTAGCTCTTGACAAATGTGGTGAAGAGGTTGAATTACTTTGTCAATTCTTAGAAGATGTTCCTAGGTGGCTGAAACCTATGCCGACAATATGCATACATTGCGATAGTCAATCGGCTATTGGTCGAGCACAGAGTCATCTATATAATGGTAAGTCTAGACATATACGTCGTATACATAATACCATTAGATAACTACTCTCAATGGGAATTATCACTATTGACTATGTAAAGTCAAAGAATAACATAGTAGATCCACTAACCAAAGGGTTAAACAGAGATTTAGTTGCAAGCTCATCGCAAGGGATGAGCTTGATGCCGATGAAAAATATTAGTGCAAAGGAAACTCAACCTATGCAGACTAGAGATCCCAAGAACTAGATTCAATGAGACTACCTAACTGTATCGACTAAGTGAGGGAACTACCTAATGAAAGGATGGAGGTTAAGCATATAATTTTTAATGATCTAATAAAGTAATGTGGAATATTTTTGAAAAATCACCTATGTGAGAAAGAAGTGGGACCGCTTCAAAGAGAATTTGAGGTACAATTCTTAGAACTTCTCATAGAACCAGATGTGTTCATGGCTAAGAACGAACACAATCATGATAACTGAGTTGTATCAGGGAGAGTCATGAGTGAGATATGTCAATGCTTACACAGACGACAGAATAGTTTAAAGACATTGTGTCTACTGTTAGCCAGTAAACAAATAAATCTTCATAAGGGAAGGTTAAAAAAGTAAAACTTATCTATCCTATATTGGACTAAACTATTGAATGTTATCACATATCCTATTTTCCTTCATGTTAGGGATTGTTGGTTCTTCTGATGAACACTTACAGCATGGAAAATCACGGGACTTGAATGTCGGCGAGTCACAAAGTCAAATAAAATTAAATTCGTACGTGAACGGAGACAGATATCCTCTCACACAATCGCATATGAAGGATTAGCCTGAAGAAGACTGGAGTTACAGCGACTCGCTGAGCGGTAGAGCATTGTTTCTCTGTTTGAAAATAGCGCAGTTATTTGATTGGAGAAGTCTATGTTCGTGAGGTTAATTCTCGTGAGATTAAATGTTCTCTCATCTAAAAGATCATTCGATACATGATTTATTTTTTTTCATCTCATTGGAGCCGATGAGAAACACTCGGGCTTGCAAAATTACTTTTGACTCTATTATTTCTCTGTTTGCGTTAACTTTTGTTGTGCCTTTTGATCTTCAACAATTGAGCCCACTATTTCTGTACTGCTTCTGCTCTTCATTTTCAGATCTTGAAAGGAAACAGAAGGAGATGGAGGAGGAAGTTCAAACTTATTCCATGTCACCATCGATATCAATTCTACTGATCAGCAAGACATGCCTGTCTGGCTCCATCCCAATCCAACTAAATTATTATGGTGAGCCACCTGTGATTCTTACTTGATCGAGTCACTCCTAACTGAACTACTGAGCTAGTATAAGATGCCGAGTTAATCTGAGCTACCGATCTACTGAACTAGACCCGTTATTATTTCACTTCTAAGTCACTAGATTGAGCCCTGTAATTAGCTAAGCTCTTTCACACAATAAAAATAACTACATTTAGTGCCGGAATTATTCGTTGCTATTCAGTCACTAAACCCATTTAGTGACCGATTTATGATGGGAAAAAAATCTTAAAATTTTCCGTCTACAAAATTATATTTCGATCGCTAATTTGCAAACATATTTTTTTTCGGTAAACGATTTTTTTTTTCTGTCCACAAAATAGTGACCAAAATTATATTTTGGTTGCTATTTTTTGGGATGATTTTTTTTATAAAAGAAATTAAAATTTTCATCGCTAATTTTCCTATAAATTTCGGCAATAATCTCTCTAATTTTCTTATTTATACCCTATTTATATCAACATCAATATCAACGTTCATAATACATACAAACCATTCACAAATAATATATACAAACCATTCACAACAAATACATGATAGACGAATAAGATACAATCAACATTCACAATCCTATATCATATCACAAACAATACATCAAACAATATCCACTATACAAATCATATCTAAACTTCGACGTCAAACCATATCGGCGATACAAACCATATTCAGACGTCTATGACAAACATGTCATCATGTTCAAAAATAAAATAACTTCATCATCTAATCCTGCATCAAGTAGAATACGATTGATTATTAAATAAAATAAGAATAGAATATAATATCATAATAATGCACAAACAATAAAGCTAATGTTGAAATAAATATACATAAAGTTAAAATTCTTATCAGAAAATGTACAAACTAAATCACTAACATAAGTTTAACATGCTTTAAAAGAATACATATCTTAATTCCATAATATAGTATCAAATCGTCGGTGATTCAAGTGTTGAAGTTCTATAATTATAATTGCATACAATATTAATAGAAGCAATTTTAATGTTTAATAATTGATAAATACAAAAACGAAGTTGAAGGTCAACACATCTAAGAATTTCTACTTATTAGAAGGGTTTGAGTCTTGAGTCTCTTGTGAATCAAAACTATGCGACGTTGAAAAAGCAGAATGACTCATTAATGAATAACGATCAAAGAATTCTCACATTTGTCGATCGATTGTTGTCCGGACCCAATCATCCATCAATCGCTTCGACTGATCTACTGCCATCTTGACTCGATCATCTATTGATTTCTTCAATTGCTCTACTGCCATCCTAACCCAATCATCTATCGATTGTTCTGACTGCTTTAATGCTGGGACATGATCCCTCAATATTTGATTTTCTAGCTGTAACTCGTGCACATCAGGGGATGAATAATTGGGTCGACCGATGACCCTAGGAGCCATCACACGAACATATGCAACCTGTGCATGGGAGCCAAGGCCGTAGAGGAGGTTCCTTTTACTTCCACCAATAACATAATAATATATCTCATCTATAGCTTCATCTGATAAAATTTGTAAGTCCACTCCTTCTACAACAGGGTGAGACACCTGTGCAACACGATCAGTAATATCGTCTTATTAAAAAATTTATTAGTATTATCTAATAAACAATTAATCAATCTAGTCATTTTTAAATATGGGTGATAATAAAGTTTATATTCTTACATCTATGACATTTGATCTCGCATCCACAAATGTATCATCCTTTTTCTTGTGAGTTTTGCAAAATATGTCCCAACAAATACTTTGTGTAAAGTATTTGCTTGCAAAGACAATATTTTTTTAAAAATAATAAGTTTATTACTAATTATAAAAATTTTAAATAACGTTATTGTAAACTCACCAAATCTATTGCATGCTCTACAATATATCATGATCCAGCCTTATGCTTTGATGATCCCGTGCTCAGGCCACCGACCTCAACATTTCTATTGCTTTGAACAGTTGCTGAATTTCACTGTCAATTATCTGTAGCTCAAATGTTCTGCCATGCATCCCAAATTTCTTTTGGTATATATGATGGCTTTGTTCCCTTTCTTTTCCACTTGTACATCAAGTCGTTGTACAACTTCTGACAATAATTGTTCCTATTGATTTGAATTCTACCTCGTATTCTAGATCGCATGTATATTTTTTCTACAACAATATCAAAGAATATTGTTCAGTATCAATAATATTCACATTACTCATCAAAAATTCATGAAAATAAAAATCTTTCATATCTTGATTTACATGCCTTCATGTAGAACCAGAAGCGCACTGTGGTTCTTTAAATTTTAGTTGATTTAAACTACTAATAACATCAATGCATACCAACCCCTAACAATACTAACTCAATTTGACCACTGTGTACTGGTGCACTAACTGACATGATTATATTTGCAAAATAACATTATAACACATACACAATCCAACATATAAAAGTAAGCATATCCATAACAATTAAAGTTTTCAACCCTAATATTTAATCATAATTACACTCTGAATCATTAACATTAACAGTTTTTATTTCTTCATCGCTAAACTCTATTAGATCATCAAGCTCTTCAGTACTGGACATCTCTCCATTATCTATTTCCTCGTAAGTGATATTTACATCTATAAGTAATTGGAATGTGGATTGAATCTCTAAATCAACTGAATGAATCTCCACTTCCTCATTCTAAAATGCATCATGATGGAGTTCGACATTTCTATGTTCGAGCGAGACTTGATTCGACAAACTGATAACCATTCACTAAATCTCCTTCTCTTCGTTGGGTATTCATGATAGAAAACTTGCCCAGTTAATACCGCGTGCAAAAATGAAGGGTTAAAACTTGTTGAATCTTTTGTTTGCATGAATCTCAACTAAATTATAGTTTGCATGTATTCTAGTATCTATTCTTAAAGTCGGATCATACCATGAACATTTGAATAACACACCATTTTGTGGGCAAATTTGAAATCATTCACATAGCAACTAAAACAGACTCTTATGTTACAGAGAGGTCTTGATGCAATATTCTTTATCTTTTCATCTTGTACAATTGAAATTCTATGGTACTTTAGCTAAAAAGTAGTTATGATATAAATTGATTATAACATACACAAGAAAAAAATTATTCTCTAACTTACATAGATTTCAGACCAAAGTGCAAATTTTATCTCTATCTCACTTGCACTTATTAATGGATGTTGTAGTTGTACTTGTTGTTCATATAAGCTGTCAAGGAAGGTAATTTTAAAACACGTAGCAGGACAAACAAACATAATGGGGTAAATATTTCAAATTAGAAGTTAACTCACTTTAAGTAGAGTTTGACCTCGTCACAGTTCAGGAGTATGCATGTTCTTGCTGCATGATATTCTTTTAGATTTAACTATCTATAACAGATGCACCCATTGTCTTATCAAGAAACTTGAAAATAGAAAGTGGCTCTGGGTCTATCGGTTGAGAATCATAAGAATTTTGAGGACACTTGTGATGTATAATTTTCACATTATCAACAAAATAATATGAGCAAAACGAAGATGCTTCTTGAATCAGATAAGCATTACATATTGACCCATCAACTCTTTCTTTGTTACGAATATTATTCTTTAATTTCCTCAAAAATTATTCAAATAGATATATCCATTTGTACTGCACAGGACCAGCTAGTCATGCTTTGTAAGGTAAATGAACTAGTAGATGTTCCATGAATAAAAAAACTAAGTGGGAACATACACTCAAGTTTATAGAGTATAAGAGGTATTTTTATTTTGAGCCAAAGCATTTCTATTGTCATAATACCCCTCGATGTCAAATTTTTGGAAAAACAAAGACTCAATTCTATAAGTGCTCACCAAACATTATTAGGAAGTAGATCATGAAAGATAATTGAAATAAACCTTTGCATGAACACATGACAGTCATGACTCTTCATTTTAAATATTTTTAATTTATTCATATCCACGCAATGAACCATAATTGAGGCAAACTCATTAGGAAATTTGACTTTTTTCAACCAATTACATAATATCTGCTTACTTTCTTTGTCTAATGTATAACAAACCTTTGAAAATTTATCAATTATTTAATTTTGATGCAACTCAGGTCTGTTAACTAATTGTTTCAATTTCTCATGTGATTTTGCTGTGTCTTTAGTTTTATCCATAACATTCATCACAGTATTGAAAATATTATCAAAAAAAATTTTCTCCACATGCATCACATTTAAATTATGTCGAATAAGCAGATACTTTCAATATGACAACTCCCAAAATATACTTCTTTTCTTTCAATCACACTTGCATACCCTAATAATGTATTTATTTAATTCATCAAAACTAGTCTGAGTTACTTGTACAAATCCATATTTGTCTATTTCCTCAATGATTTCTTCACCTGACTTAATTGATGGCGAAAGTTTTCTGACAATTATATTCTTTATGAAATCTTTCTTATTTCACCTAAAAAGATGTTCAACTGGTGAAAATTGGCACCACATCGATAGGTAAGGCAATTTGCGATCTCAGAGTGAGTGTAAGTCTCATCCCTTATTCGATTTGCAAGAAACTTGGATTAAATGACCTTAAATTGACCACTATGATAGTGCAACTAGCTGACCATTCTTGCAGATATCCAATAGGTATTATTAAAGATGTGCCAGTGGAAGTGGGGAACTTCATAGTCCATACAGATTTTGTGGAAGTGGGGAACTTCATAGTCCCTACAGATTTTGTGGAAGTGGAGAACTTCATAATTTTGGGATTTCCTTGCCACGGCCGAAGCTATGATAGATGTTAAGAATCACAAGTTCCAATTGGTAGTAGGCGAGGACACAATAAAATTTGATTTATCAAAGGCCACTGATTCATTTTTTGCTGTTAAAAGTTTGTGTTGTAGGTTGGAAGGATTCCAACCAAGAAAGAGAAAGTATCACCCAAAAGAACGGCCGCTAGATGTAGCACCGAGTCTAACGAGAGAAGAAAAGAAGCCCAAGATGAAGAAGGACAAATATATCATCTCGGCAAGAGATCGGATAAAAGAAGGGCTGAAAATTTCACCTTGTCATGGTGGAGGGGCACATAACCCCTTCAAGGCAAAGGTTCCTAGTTGAGCCTTGATAGGGGTCGAGTTCGCGACCTTAAATGAGCGCTTCTTGGGAGGCAATCTAAGGGTTTATTTTTACATTTTTAGTTTCTTGTGGTTGATATTTATGTGAGTCTCCTTTTGGCATTTTTTTTTATAGCAATCCAATACGAGCTGACCATGGTACTTACCATGAGCGTGGAGGAAATTGAAGAAGAATTGAAGGCAAGTCGTGCCCATGAGGCATGGTCATGCCTCATCGGCAGTGAGGGGCAGATTGAACCACGACATGGCTGTGTCTTTTTGACACGGTCGTGCCTCCCCAGAAGCATCCTCTAGATTGGTCCACGACAAGGTTGTATCTTTTAGACATGGTCGTGCCTCATTTGAAGAATTTTCGAGGATGTCTCATGACAGAGTCGTGCCTATCAGGCATGGTCGTGCTTTTGATGAAGAGAACTCCAAATCAAACCATGACATTGCCATGTCTTGTGACATAGCCGTGTCATTCAGTGCCGTGTCTTTTTGGCATGACCATGTCATTGACAAAAAATAAATCATCATCAACACGACCGTGCCATTTTGACATGGCCATGTGAAAACATCGCTTGTCATCCGTATGTGCCATAGAGTGGCCATGTCAAAAGACACGACCGTGTCACGCAAAAGTTGGAGGTTAAAAACCGAAGGCATGACTATTGTCTCATTCTCACACGGTATGTCGCCTCTCCCAACTCCCAACTCCCTTCTTCCTTCTTCTTCACTACTCCTTCTATAGATCTCTCTTCCAAGGCAAGATCTAAGCTTGTTTCTTCTTCCCCTCTTCTCAAATCTCTTCAAGAAAGAGTCTTCTCCATCTCCCAACTCCCTTCTTCAAGTTTTCTCTCAAGAACTCTCTTCTCCAAGATTCTCTCAAGATCCCTTCTTAATCTTGATCCAAGTTGGATCCAAGATCTTCCCTCTTTCTTGATTTCTTGAGATCTTTCTTCCCTTGCTTTCTCTTCCTCCACAACCAATCAATCACCCATCTTTGACTTGTGACCTTCCAAAATGTTGAAGCAATTTCATAGAAGTGATAGATCTTGCGAAGGAAACAATCCCGGCAAAGGAAAGGGAGACGTTCCTGACAAAGGAAAGGGGAAGGTCACCAACAAAGGAAAACGTTGGGCACACGACGAGGGTAACAAAAATTCTTATGGAATTATTTTTTGAAATAATGATCAAAATGCTAGATTTGATACTCTTCTTACTCAAAAAATTATATGTTCTCGTTATCTAGACAATTACACAATGGAAATTTTAGGGATGATGTAGATTGGATGATTAGTAACATAGGTTGGAAAGATTTGATGAGTCTCCGGTATCCAACCTACCCTCGAATCACCCTTGAATTTCTAAGTTCAATAGAGACATATTTTGCTTCGGAGAGCAACGATGAGGGGAAGATTAGCTATCGTCTTATGAATCATGATTATAAATGGTCTCTATATAATTTCAATAATTATTTTGGTTTCCCCATTGAAGGGTCTCGTAGGTTTCGTAGTTCTTTTAATAGTAATGCATTTTGGAGTGAAATTACAAATATAGATGAACCCTATGACCCTTCTCGTTCCAAAGTTTCATCTCTTCAGAATCCAATTTTTCGCTACCTCCACCGCGTTATGAGCAAGACCATTTTTGGTCATGGTGATAGTGACGATGTGATGCAAAAAAAAGGATTTTATTATTTTCGGGCCATGTTGAATGAAGTGGGTTTTGATTTGGGATTCCATTTTGCTCATAACCTAGCGAGATCTAGTAAAGCAGCTTCGGGCACTATTGTATTTGGCGGGCTGATTACACATATTGTCGTACACTTGGGGTGTGAGTTATATGGGTTGGACATCACACATGGTAGCTCTAAGATTGATCTCGACATGTGTTTGACAATGAAGATGATTTGTCAGGAGGGGAGATACTATGAATTTATTAGGAAAAATGGTATCCCTCTTCTGTTACCTAACCCCAAGCGCACTATAATATGAAACCCCTCCAATTGGATTATTATGGATAGACCACCCGTATACGTTTCTCCTCTTGTAGATAGGCCAACCCTCTTCCTCTAGACATTAACCAACTAGACACTCTTTTGCTTATGGTGATACGACTCAGTCTAGATTTGACTCTTTTTTTTACTTCTGTGCTTCTTTGGACACCCTACATGGGGAGCATGCTGCTCACCAACACCTGTTGGAGGGACATGTTGCTATGACTCAAGGTTTCTTCAGTTGGATCAACGCCTAAGGTTTGTCCCACTGGGACACGACCTCACTACACTAACTCCAGGTGCTTACCTCAACTCACCTGCCAAACATCGGGTCCTCCAGACCTGTTTAGACTTTGCTCAACATCGGATCAGCCTTCCAGGACTTCCACTTGATTCGATATCAGGTCCTCCAGACATATCGAATCCTCCTGCCAAATGTCAGGTCCTCTTGACCCATCTGGACTTCCTGCCTGGTTTCACGATCTGCCGAGACTTTCTTGCCTAGTATCGGGTCCTCCAGACCTAATAGGGCTTTTAGAGTTGAGATCCTGCACACTGGATTAGTTCATCAGATAAAATAAGACTTAACTTTGAACCTTTGACAACATCAAAACATAGGTTTGATTCCGGTGCTCCCTGCTTCCGATCCACCAAATTTGGGATAAGTTTTTCGGATTTGAATCTTATCAGTCAGGTTTGGTCCAGTCTGATTCGGTCCGGTCTGGTCCGATTCGATTTGATCCGGTTAGATTCAGTTTGGTCTGATTCACTCTGATTCTGTCCTGCATCACAAAGTTAGCACAAAAATATGCATGAACATTTATATTTATGACTTAGATCTTGTCTCACCACAATCCGGATCTAATCATGGTCTCAACTTAGATTTCCAAGTTGGATCTGAGTTGGACGAATGCCTAACATCCCCACTGGGACTCGGCCTCACTGGATTCGATCCTCTAGTTCGCTTACCTCACTTACCATTTGTCGAGTAATCTCCTCGACGTATAATCTCTGATCCATCGGGTCTTTCTATCGGAATCCCACATCCGGACTTCAGCCAATCGTCTGGTCCTTCCTGACCCAACTGAACTTCCTGCTAACTATCTGATCCTCTCTGACCCAGTTGGACTTCTTGCTAGAATCACACATCTGGATTTCAGTCTGGTGTCTGATCCTCTATATTCATCAAGTTAGTTAACCTGCTTACTTAGCTTAAGTGATTAAAACAATAACAGTTTAACTTTAACCTATTGTCATATATCAAAATCTTGAGTAAGATTATTAGTGCAAACTGTACCAACAAGCATTACTTGGGCTAGGTGTGACGAAGTCAGTCTAGTGGGGATAGACACTTAGACCATGTCCTGAATCAAGTGGGTATAAGACGAGTGAAAAAAACAAACACGACTCACTATAGCTGCTGAAGGTTTTAGAAGATGTTCTGGGATTAACCATTGATTCTTGGTTAATTAGAGATCATGATATACTACTAGGTATCACTTATGATTGATCCATGATAAATGGTTAATTATGGACGGCCAAGATAAACCAGAAACTATTGGGTTACCTGCACTGCGAGTTTATCCGAAAGATTTAAAACGAGTTTGAGAATTGAATTCTCAGATCGAGAGAAATTAAGTCTGTTTGGACTAGACGAAGGGCAAAAATGAAAATAAGAGTGACATAATAGAAATGTGGATGAGTCACGTCTTTTGAAGACAATCTTTGATTTAATTATAAACCAAAATTGCTTTGATTTTTAATTAAGAGAGTTTTGGTTTTGAACCAAATCAAAAGTTTAATGGGTTAAGTTTTGGTTAAGGAAATTGGGTCGGGTTTGGGCTTTCTAATCCAACCCATCTAAGGGGATTTATATATTGATATAGAAGAGAAAAAAAATAACACAATTCATTAATTTTGTAATTAGGTTTTGGAAACCTAATTCTCTCCTCTCCCTCTCCTCTCTTGTGCTACCGACCACAAGCCACCAAGGAGACTTGTTCTCCTTGGTCGGTCGGCTCTAGCCCCTCTGGCCACCACCATCCTCTGGCCAGCAGCCCTCCCGCCGATTAGAAGATCTCCGAAGGTGTTCCCTCTGGATTTTGGAGCGCCATGAAGCAAACAAAGACTGAGCAGATAGATTTTGTTTGCCCGCTGTTCAGCCCCTTCCCGACCTCCTTTCACTCCATTTTCGAGGAGCAAATGTTGCTATCATATACCCAACATCTAGGGGCACTTGTTATCTCTTCATCAGCTAAATTTGGATGCTGGAAAGTTTTGGGAAGACCTGTTCACAGCGGGTTTTCTGAGCGGACAGTGGGCTATTTTTTCGGTTGCTCTCTCGTGTTCGTGTCATTTGGTTGCGTACGCTACCAGACACCAAACCTTGTTTTTGTATGCAAGGCTAGTACCTTTCGCAAGGATGAAACTTGTAACTTCAGAAGTCATCTTGAAGATCACTCGACGTGGATATGAATAGAAGCGAAGCTTCGAGAGCGTCGCTTGGTTGATGTCATTTCCTCTTCACGCTATCCATCAGGTATACCTAGCATAATTTACTTTCTGTAAAATTCTAATATGCGATAATGTCTAGTATGTTGTATCCTTGCATGTGGTGGTATGTGTGATGTAATAAATTAGTTTATTATATTATTTTTATTTTTTTCTGCGCAAGTTTACAAAATGTGTTTTAGCATGTACCTGCGTAGGGCTCCCCCAACAATCAGTATCGGGAGTGGGATAGAGAAGAGGAATTTAGACGTTCTTTAAATGTGATGAGACAGCAGGTTGCTAGCCTCTATCAATACCATGAGCATTTAGGCAACTTGTCCCATATACCTAGATTCCCTCGTCATTCCCCACCACATAGTTGATTTTTTTTTCATTGGGACAATGAAGTATCCAAATCTTGGGGTATTTTTGTATATATGTACATATACTTGTTTGAGTTTGATTTATTTTTGTTTGGTTTGTTTCAGTTTGTTTTGATGAGGTTATGTTTCAGTTGTGTCATGTCAGTTACATCGTCATCATATCATTGTTGGTTTGTCCTTCTTGCAAAAATCTAGCACACTATTTCTAGATTTTCATATTGTTGTGATTTATGATGCTAGTATGCTTGGTGAGCTACTTTTTTCTATTCGTAATAGCATGAAGTGAGCTATATTTTTATTTAAAGAGTTTGAGGATTGACCTAGTTTTAGTATCTCGCTACACTTTGCCTAATTTTGATGGTAGAAAACTTTTAAAATAGTCATGATTCATAGAATCGGTCTAGTACTTGTGTTTCTAAGGTGACTTCTCTACTATATTTTGGTTACTGGAGAAACTCGAATCACGTCAACTCATTTGAAAAAAAAAACAAAATCCCTATACTTGTTTTAATGCTACATCTTGTAAGCACACCAAAAAGCACACAAAAAAAGGGTTTGATTGGAAAAAAAAAAGATATAAAAATAGTTGTCGTGAGTGAAAATTAACAAGTTGTCCCTTTGAGACCAAGTTAGGTTACTGGGAAAATAACTGTTATGTTTCTCTTGATTCCGAGCTATCCTTTGACACTTTGTATAGACTTTGAGAGGGAAGAACTATGTGTGTGGCAGGTAAGTGTCTATCGCTGGAGGCATAAGAAACACGGCTAGATGACGACTTGACTAGGCTTGGAGATTGACACTTAAAAAAGTTAAGTCACTCATTGCACTGAGCACAAAGAACTTCTACTTAGGCATTCTCAAACTATTTTTGTATCATGCTCATCAATGAAATTATATTATAGGATTAGACTAATTCACTAAGGATTATGATGCATCATTTTGCTACATGAATGTCAAATTATAGATTTTTGCTTGAGGACGAGCAAAGATTTAAGTCTGAGGGTGTGATATGCGTAAATTATGCATATTTTTAGGCATTGTTTGTTGCACATTTGCATTTCATGAGCATGATTTACTCTATCGCACTCTATTACATTGTTATGTGACTACGTCCACTACTTTAGTTCGAAGATCTTCTCTTTTCGTATTTTGATTGATAGAACATAATTTGGAGAAAAATGGAGCAAAATGGACATTTGAGCAACCTTGGCAAGAAAACCAACATAGAATGGTCGTGCCTCCTAGGCACGACCGTGCCTTTTCCATCCAAAGCAAGTTGTTCCTGCAAGCATGACTGTGTATATTCTTCAAGACTCTCTAGCAAGTCTCACGACCCGACCGTGCCTCACAGGCACAACCGTGCCTTTTTAGTAGCGTCCCTAGGTTTTCCAGCAAGAGACACGACCCAGCTGTGCCTCCAGGCACGATCGTGCCTTCTTCAGCCATGCCTCCACCATTTCCAGCAACTTTCATGGTCCAATCGTGCCCCAGAGACGACCATGTTATTTTTTTTTCAACAGCAAAGCTAGAACCCCCCCCCCTTCTCAATCATGTCTCATAGGTACAATCGTGTCATTTTCCAGCAGCTTTGTCACAACAAGGTCATGCCTCACAAGCACGGCCATGTGGTGTCACTTAAAGTTGTGGGCCTCAAGATCCACTTTTGAAGAGGAGAAGGGTTTTCCCCTTGAGGAAACTCACAAAGTCCAATTCCAAAGTTGATTTTAACGATCCGTTCACCTCCGGAGCAAGGATTTCATCTGAAGACACCGGTGATGTCCTAATAAGCATTCTCTTCTCCTCTCTTTCAAATTTGGATTGTAGAATGTTTCTTTCATTATCTTTGGGGTGTAATTCCCTTGCTATGGAGTAGATCCTCCGGATTCTAGGATGTAGAAAGTAGTTTTAATGTGATGTTGATGTGTAAACTATGAATTTATTAATTTTCTTATTCAATGATATGTTTATGACTTGTTATATGTGTGTGGTATCTTGTTTGTGTTTGATTTAATGTGTGTGAAGTGAATGCATATGGATGTAAAGGATTTGTCGCCATGTAGAGGAGATGCTTTGGATTGTATGACCGGGGGCCCTTAGTGACAGAGGGTATCCCTTTAATCAGACTTTTTAGAGTCATCATCTTGAAATAGAGACCAATTCTCCGCAAAGGATTAGCTAATTAGAGTCTAATAGGTTTTCACCAATTCAATGTTAGGAAGTGACTTGTGTAATATAGACTGTATAATCGAGGAGCCCTCATGTGACAGGAGATATCCCTATTATAAGACTTTCTATGTTACATTTTCTACTTAATAGTATTAAAAGAAAATGGTGTAGACACTTCGGTGTAGCCTTCATGGGTCTATACTGGTTATTTGGTTAGGATCCCTACAAGAAAGTAAATATAAAGGGTAAAGGGATGAACAATTCATAGTACATCAACTAGTATCATAATGAAATCGAAATCCTAGGATAGCCTTCCCAAACCAATTCTTCCCTCTGCGATGATTCTACTCTCATTGGATCTCTCTCTCTCTCCTAAGCTCTTGTTCTCAACTTTTACATGATCTTTGATTATTTAGATAACTTGCTTTGTGAACTTAACTAGTGTTTAATCAATAGTTTCTATAGATCGATATTCTTATTACTTAACAACTTAATCGTACACTTGCAATTTCGACAATATTGCTGCCCTCCGCCGGCTCCGCTTTCTCAAGAAGAGGACGAAGAAGAAGGGATGAGAGAGAAGAGCGGGAGAAATAAGAGATGATGGGAGAGAGGAGACGGGGAGAGGAGAGATAAGCGAGAGAAATTTAATAAAGTAAGAGAGAGAATTAGTGATCGAATTTTAATTCGGTTACTAAATTAGGGACCCAATTAATGTTCGATCGCTAAATTAGCAATCGAATTAATGTTCGATCGCTAAATTAGCAATCGAATTAATGTTCGGTTCCTGATTAGTGACGGAAAAAATTTTGTCACTATTTTTAGCGACAAAAATAATATTCTGTCACTAAATAGCGACAAAAAAAATATTCTATCATAATTTTAGCGACGTAAAAAATATTTCGTTACAATTTTAGTGACGGAATCAATTTCCGTCGCTAAAATAGCGACAGAATTAACTTCTATTGTTAATTAGAGACTAAACATTAATTCAGTCGCTAATTTAGTAACAGAAATTAATTTTCATTGCTAATTTGATCATTATTTACAGATTTTCTTGTAGTGATCACCAACAAAAATCCAAACATCAAACCCTAGTCCTTCCATTAATATATCCTTACTTTCTTTAAACCCTAATCTTTATTTGTCTTGGCACTAATAGTAACTTACATTTGTTTTTATCTACATGTTTGACTCTAAACCCTAATCAATCGACTCAAGAATCTAACTCAAATTGAAACATTTGAAGTTAATAAGTTGGATTAAGGTAAGTTTTGCAAACAAAAGAATTTTCATATCGAGTTAGTGGTCCCTTAGTGAGTTATATAACTATATGCAAAGTTGAGACTTATATAAGTTAATGAAGAATGAAAAATATAAATTATTAATTATCTAAATATGCTAATTAAAGTGTAATTTCACATCATACAAATAATGACAACAAATAAATATATAGAAAAAGTGGATTATTGGCATGATCTCGACTCAATTTCTCATGTTATTTCAATGCCAAAAAACATTTGATAATCAATTTTTTTTTTATTAATTAGACGGAGATTTAATTAAAAAGGGTAATTTAGATGAGGAGCTACGGAGACTCAAATCTTCTCAGGGCCGATTGGGTCCAAACACGTGGGCCTAAAACTAATGCTGAATAAAATATTAATTAAATCAAATTAATCATTTAATTCTGTTAATTCAGAAATTATTTTTTTAAAAAAAATATGGAATAATTCAATTAGTTCAAGGGTAAATTATCCTAAAATTCCTAATACTAAACTCAACTTTTTTTCTCAATGACTGCATAAAAAAAAAAAAAATCACTCCCTGTATACAAATTTTTCTTTGATTCAACTCACTAATGTACTCTAATTTATTTAATTATTCTTATTTTTAGATTAAAAAAATTCAAAATAAAGTATCATTTATTCTAAATTTAGCATCATTTAATTATAATAATCCAATCGATTTAGCTTAAGTCAATCGATTGATATGAGTTCTAAATTGATTGGTTAGAAGGAAAAGAGTTATGTTTAGATAGAAAATATATTCGATTCTAGTTAAATGATATTGAATTTAAAAAAATATATATTTTCTTTTAAAATTTTTGTACTTGTAAAAAATAATAAGGGTTTATGTTCCCTCGCGATAAATGAAAAAAGAATTATGTTTAATTTGATAGAAAATATATTAGATTTTAATTTAAATATGTTGAATTTAAAAAAAATTATATATATTTTTTTGAATTTTTTATACTTATAAAAAATGTGGGTAATTAGATGAATCGGTATGTATCATGGAGTTATTTTTTTGAATATAAGACAGAGGAGGAAGTTAAATTTGATATTAGGAAGTTTAGGACAATTCCATTACTAATTTAAAGTTTAAGATATTAATTTAACTTATTAAATTCCATCAACTTCTATGTTTTATCAATTAGATTCATGATTTCGAATTACGTGCTTTTGACAATGGTGCAATAATTAAATTTTTAAATAAATAATTAAAAATTTTAAAATTTAAATTTTAATCGTGACATATTATAAAAAAAACTCAATAAACAGCGAGTCTAAAAACATTGATCATTTGAATAAATCTTCATGAATATTTTTCGATTTATTCTGATAATTAATGAAATTTGTTTGTAAGACTAAATTGATCTGGTTCATTTTATTTAAAGTTTTAAGATTGTCGATTGAATTATAAATGAATTAAATATTTATGAATAAATTTAATGTTCGATTTAATAAAAATGTAATTATGTTTATTTAATAAATATAATATTAATTAAATAAATAAATTTAAATAACTCGTTAAATTAAATAAATAAACTTAAATATATATATTTTATTTATTAATATTTATGAATATATTTATAAATAATATTCATAAATAATATTCCTTAATAAAAAATTTATTAACATGTTAAATAAATAAATAAAATTTTAAAATAAATAAATAAATTTATATTATCTAACAAAAAAAATTTAAATAATAAAAAAATTAAATTAAAAATTTAATAATATCTAAACAAGTTAGACTCAAATTAAACTTAGTTAAGCTACGTTCATAAATAAAAATTAAATTAAATTTAATTAATTATTTTAATAATTTAATTTATTTTAAATTTATTTAATTTGATTTGATTATTTTATTAAATAAATTTGAATATTATAAAATTCGATTCGTTCATTGTCTTAACAGTCACATCACTCAGCAGCCACGTGATCGGCCACGCTGAGACTTACGACCACGTGTCATCCAAGGGACGAAGCTGACCCACAATTACCACTTTTTTTTTAAAGAAAATCTATTTATTAAGCCATTTTACATTAATTCGTGCTAAAAAAGAAATACTTAAAAAAATCCGCCGGAATCCGTTGCGTCGCTTAACGGAGACATTTTCTTTTACGATAAAAAATAAAAAAATAAAAAAATAATAAAGAGTTAATAGGGAAGCGGATAATTTTCGTAGAATGGCCAATTGATCGTCGCTCTCCGGCGAAGGGAGGTGAAGGATCAGACGGACGGCGGCGAAGGGAGGTGAAGGATCAGACGGTGGCGAAGGGGTCGACAGCAAAATAGTCGCCGATGTCACCGGGAAGATCGTCGGCGGTGAAGTCCTCGAGCCCTGAGCCGATAAAGGCATCGTCCAAGTCCTCCTCCACGAAGTCTATCGGTGCGTCGTGATCGTGGAAGATGCCGAGCGGCTCCGGAGTGTCGAAGCCGAGCAGGCCATCGAAGAGGGCCTCCTCTTCTTTGAAAAGAAGGAACTCCCCCAGGTCCAACGGCGGCGGGATGGCCGGGACGGCCGTGGCTGGGAGTTTGAACTTTTGTTCCGGTACGGTGGCGGCAGAGGATGTGGCTAAGCGGTGGAGAACGGAGGTCGGGGATGTGACATCGGGAGGAGATTCCACTCCTGAGTCGTAGGGGCCGGAGGTGGTGGCGATGTTGGTGTCGGAGTCGTACTTCTGACGCCGCGGTGGCGGAGCAAAGGAGACGGACTTGATGGCAGCAGCGGCGATGGGGAAGTTGGTGGTGGCGTCTGGGCCGCGCAACCTGATGGCGGCGCAGTCGTAGCTCCTCGCGGCCTCCTCGGCGGTGTCGAATGTGCCGAGCCACAACCGGATGCGCCGCCATGGGTCCCTGATCTCCGCCGAGTACTTCCCCCATGGCCGATACCTGACGCCGCGATACTTCGGCTTGCCGCCCTCCATGCCAACTCCCTCCTTAGCCTGTTTCGCCGCCGACGGCGGCCATTCCGCCCGCCTTTTCGCCCCGGCTGCAGCTTTTCCCTTCTCGGCCTCCGCCGCGCCTTCCAACGGAACCTCGTGCACGACCCGCCGCACGCGGCGGCACCCGCTGCCCTCGTCACCGGACGAATCCGTGGCGTCGTGGTCAACGCAAAAGATGCGGACAACCCGCGGCCCCGAAACCTCCACCGTCTTCCGCCTTTTCGCCCGCGACGACCCGCTCCTCGCCGCCGCCGCCTCGACAACGCGCTCCGCCTTCCCCATCGCCGCAGCTTTCATCATCGCCGCTCTAATCCATCACCTGCATCCGCCATTAAAACAAGAAGAAGCCGCCATAAAAACCACACCTTTACCATCCCAAAACCTCAAGAACGAATCCAAACAAACAAAACAAATCAAAATCTTCCATTTTTTACAGAATAACAACGACAAAAATCTACGATCGTTCATAATACTAAAACGCTACCAAATCTCCAGAATCCAATCTGTTAAACCACTGAGCGATCGGACTGCGGATTCGCTAGCGTTGTGGTTCCACGAGACGTCCATTTCAAACTACCAAACATTACCAAATCTCGTCGGATTCATATCAGAAATGGGAGCAGAATCTACCTAAAAGAATTCGATCGCCCGCAAATGATCTCACAGAACAAGAAGATTGACCAGAAGAAGACGAATAAGAGAAGAAGAGGAGCAGAGTGGCAACGGCAGAGAGATCTGTTCAAGCTTCAAAGCAATGAAGTGTCGGGAATTTATGGATAACCATCAGTTTTATAGGATCGATTGACAGATCAGCAAACTATTTATTTATTTTTTTATACATTTTTTTGTCGAGTCGATAAAAAGATTATTTTTTTTTCTTTTTCTGAAGTCATCAACAGCGCGCCATTCGCCGCATCAGAAGGAGGTGGCCGTGGGCTGGGTGAGAAAAAATATCGAAATTTCGATATATCGTTCATATCGTATTGAAATATATCGAATTATATCAATTTAACGGTATATTAAAAATTTTGATACGGTATTATACCGTACCGAAATTTTCGATATCGATATCGATATACCATTTATATTAAAATTTTCGATATACCATACCGATATCGAAATTTTACGCTAAACGATATGAAATTTAATTATATCGATACCGAATTTTCGATATACCGAATATTTCGGTATACCGAATATTTCGGTATACCGAATATTTCGGTATGGTATCGATATGATTTTTTATATACCGAATATTTCGATACGATATACGGTATAAAAAAAATTTCGATAATTTCGATATACCACCCCTAGCCGTGGCCACCTGCGAGGACGCGTGGTTGACGAACCGTTTGCTGGGTTAGAGGATTAATTGCACTTTGGTCCCTCTTTATTTCTAAATTACTTGTGTTTGTTATAATGAAGCGCTTAATTTTTTAGTTTATTTTTATTAAAATATAGATTTTTTTTTGTAATTCAGTTATTTGAATTGATTAATTTTAAAAATAATCAATTTTGATTTATAAAAGTTTTTAATTAATTATCAAAGTAAATTGAAATATATTTATGGAGAAAAATCTTTATAATATATTATAGTTCGAATTCAAATTTTAGCTATCTAATTAATCATTTAAAATATATAATCGCACCGTAATCCTATTGCACTGTCCAAAGGATAGTTGAAATATATAGCATGAGAAATTACGGTGGAATCATAGTCAAATTCACTTTTAGAATGTTATAGCAAGTAGCAACCATTAATTAGCTACTTCACAATAGTAGATTAGTCAATTAATTGACCTTCTACAACGTTATAATCTCAATATTAATATTGATCAAGTTGATAAAGAAATTTTTAATATAAAAATATTTTATATATAATTTCTTGATAAAATTAAATTAATTTGTTTTTACATATTATAATAGCTACTCCATAATTATTATAACATAATAAGGATATCTTTAGTATAAAAAATACGACTGTCCTTTTTTTTAAAAAAATTAAAAAAATATTCTTTTGACAATTCAAATAATCAAGAGTGCCCTTTTAATTTTTATCCTATCTTTTTATTATATTCCAAGTAAATAAGAAGATGGTATATAATTCTCAATTTTTCTTTTTTATATATTTAAATCATTTCATTTTCTTTTTATTTTTCACTCTTTGATGAAATCTAAATAGGAGTAATTGGTTCGATAGATCCTTACACCTCAAAATGGGATCGAAAATGCAATTGAATACGGAAAAAAATAGTTCTGCCTAAACCTTAAATTCTAAAATGACTTTATAAATTTAAAAAATTAATCCTAATTTTAATAGACTAAAAATAAAAAATTATAACCTACAAACTAAACAAATGAAAAACAACTCTCTAGCGGGATATAGTACAGTGATAAAAGACTCAAAAGGCAAACAAGAAGATAAGGATTTGAATTTCAGTGTGGATAATTTTGAAGATCGATCAGTGTATAAATTATATTTTAAATTTATGATTCAGGAAGAGAACTATATTCGAGTAAATATTTTTTATAATTTATTTTTTTTAAAAAAAATATGAAATTGCTCGGAAAGAATTACTAAAGTTATGATTTCTCTTTTTTGCTCCAATAGGAAGAGAAATACACCTACCCAACTATATATCGCAATAATTAATCAGATGTTTAAAATTTGAATTATAATTATGATATATTATAAGATATATTTTTTTTTGATAGAATGATAAATTTAAGGATATTAGTTGTTTAGATGAATAATCATGAATATTTTTAAATTTATTTGATGAATATGAAATTAAATTATCTATCTAAAATTAATTGAATGATACGACCTGAATACCTATTCTTTTCCACTAATTAATTATTCAACACTCTTCACTGTTCACCAAACGTGCACCTCACTAACTCTGATCTTCACCGCCCACAACAGTATTTTTAATTCATTCTTCCCCTTTTTTTTAAAAAAAAAACTAAAACTAATCAAATCAAATTATTCTTAAATATTATAAATTTGTTCACCCTATTTTATGATAATTTATTTCCACCTAGAATTTAATAGTATCATGACTCGTGCATTATATCAGTAACTAATTAATATTATCCGTATCATGTTCATGCATAGATCGTTAGCTCACGTGTTTCTATCCATTCATTTCAAAATTAATAAAAAAAAATCATGATAATTATTAATTTAAATAATAATTAATACATAAAAAAAATCTGACTATTAAATTACTGGCTCACACTTGAAGCTGTGAAGTGTATTATGAATAGAGTGGACATCCAATGGAAAACTGAATATTAATCAATTTTGCAAAATTAATTTTTTATTTTTTTATAATTTAATATTTAAATTTCACTCTATTAATTTTTTATAATTTAAATCTTACGATCCAATTATTTTTAGAGGTAGTCAATCAGCCACGTATAACTGTTTCATCAGTCATTAAACTAAATTCGGAAGTACAAATGGCAATCCACACAATGACTCAGCGATCACAATGGTTCAAACGCAAAAAATGAATTTCTCATTCATTGAAATTTATCATAATTTAACACTAACTGACAACCTAACGCAATCCTCCTTCTTTATCCAGACTTAAGATCGACTTGGACAAAAGGTGGAGCCAGCACAAGCATGATTTCTTAGAACAGATGTGGAACGAGCGTTCAGGCATGGGAACGACATGAGCTATGTCAAATTTATGATACTTTACGTTTTAGACCTCATGGCAGCGTCTTCCCCAATGACAACGGAGATGTCTTCTCCGATGATAACTCATGACCAGAGACGGAGCTAGGATATTAGTTCAATGTAAGCAACTTGCGTATACCGCCGACGAACACGTTGCGAAGGGCGCCTCCCTTGATCCAGCTCTGACGGCAAGCCCGACAGTAGTGCTGCAGTTGAAGCTCTCCACTTCGCAAGCTACAGCGTCGTTGCCTAACAGGGCAGCGATCGACTTCAGTTCACACATCATAACGAAATCATAAATCATACATATTTAATTAAGATTTAACCATTAAATTCAACTCGAAAGTGAGGACGAAGGGCGGAACGAGGGCATGGCATGTGCGGAGACGAAGTTTAATTAAAGTCGTGTAATTTTTTTTTTATCTGTGCTATGTAATAATATTTTTTTTCCAAACCTAGTGGGTCTTGTGCTCATGGTTCATAAAAATGATCGCAACAGTCGTCACCGACTCTATCATTTCAATTCCAATATCATTTCACGGAACGATCGTGGCGCGGATTTATAAAATAAATAAATAAAATTTATGTTTAAATTTTTTATTAGAATGAATTTAGTAATTAAATGAATAATAATAATAATTTGATTAATAATAATAATTAGTCAATGACATGTAAAATAAATTAATTAAAATATATAAAATTTATTTAGGAATTTTTAAAATTTAAAATAGATTTTATATAATATTTTAGAGTATAATTTTGTTAAAATTTAATTAAATCATATTTAAATTGAAAATTAGGTTAGGTTTCAATTAATTCCAAACATTCCTATGTTGTCTTCCCTCTCTTTGTTCGTCTCAAGCGTCGTCAAATTTTCGATACTTTACGTTCTGGACCTCATGGCAACATCTTCCCGAGCGACAACTCACGACGGCAACAAAGGTGTCTTCTTCGACGACGGCGCGTGTGAGAGATGTGAAAAGCAGTCGATGGAGGAAGTTATTTGATGGTGACGGTTGAGACAGACGAAGAGAAGAAAGGTAGCAGAGAAATGTTTGGAATTAATTGAAACCTAATCCAATTTTCAATTTAAATATGACTTAATTAAATTTTAATAAAATTATCCTCTAAAATATTATATAAAATCTATTTTAAATTTTAAAAATTCCTAAATAAATTTTATATATTTAAATTTATTTATTTTACATGTCATTGATTAATTATTATTATTATTATTCATTTAATTACTAAATTCATTCTAATAAAAATTTTAAACATAAATTTTATTTATTTATTTTATAAATCTGCATGGTGACAGTTACGTGAAATGATATTGGAACTAGAACGATAGAGTCTATGATGACTATTGCGATCGTTCTTATGGTGATAAAAGGCGAATCTCTCACCCCAGCGCCCCCGCCAGTCCGTCCCAGGACCAATACGGAGGAGATAAATCACGGAGGCTAGTTTAACTAGCCCAAACAATGACTAGTGCATAAGGGAGGGCATGAACCTAGCTACTAGTCAGGATTTGACCCTCAAACCTCATGGTGATAACACCTCATGCACTAGCCATTAGCTCATCTCGTGGGGACAAACTGTGTTGGGTAAACTTTTTATTGTGACTGACCCCACCACAGAGCGGCCCTATACTCCAGAAACCCCCGAAGGAGTTTTTTGGAGAGGCACAGTATCACACTGTTGCTAAGAGGGCTCGAACACGGCATCGCAGGTAATAATACAACTTGTAATATGTTGCTAAGATGGCTCGAACCCGGCACCTCAGGCAACAGATGTCTCCATGCTTACCATTTGAAATAAGGCACATTGACACACAAAAAAAAAAGATTAACCAGGTCGGGTAAAGTTGGACCTGAGGTGACCGACCCGGCCCTACGAAAGTTTTCCACCGGCCACCAGGGTAAATCGAGAAGCGCTAATGGAGGCTTATCCAAATGGCCAGCATTCTTAAGCCCGCTTCTCATTGGAGGAAAAATTCCCTGCAATGCGTTGTAGCTGAGATTCGAACCTTAGATCCCTTAGTTATTCATTGGAGGGTCTAACCATTGCACCATTGCCCCGGGGGCAAAAATGATTAACCAGGTCGGGTAATGTCGGACCTGGGGTGATCGGCCCGGCCCTACGAAAGTTTCCCACCGGCCACCAAGGTAAATCGGGAAGCGCTAATGGAAGCTCATCCAAATGACCAGTATTCTAAGGCCCGCTTCTCATTGGAGGGAAAATTCCCTACAATGTGTCGTAGTTGAGATTCAAATCTTAGACGCCTTGATTATCCATTGGAGAGCCTAACCATCGCACCATTACCCCGGGGGCGCCAAAAAATGTGTTGGGTAAATTTTTTAACGTGACTGGCCCCACCGCAGAGCGGCCTTATACTCCAGAAATCCCAGAAGGGATTTTTTGGAGAGGCACAGTATCACTCTGTTGTTAAGAGGGCTCGAACACGGCACCGCAGGCAACATTATTAGTCGCTAAGAGGGCTCGAACCTACCATCTCAGGCACTAGATGTCTCCGCGTTTACCACTTGGGATAAAGCACTTTGACAAACCACGTTGTGATCGTTCTTACAAACCATGAGCACAAGACCCACTAGGTCTAGACAAAAAAAAATATTATTACATTGCTAAGATAAAAAAAAAAATTACACTACTCTAATTAAACTTCGTCTCCACACATGCTCTACCCTCGCTCCACCCTCCGGCCTTTGCACACGCCCTTTGGCCTCCGCAGTTCTTACTCCGCAGCAAGCTATGTGCTTACTTCCTCCGTCCTCTATAAGGAAACTCAATTAAAGATAATCCTAATTCTCTAAAAAAAAAATTACTTGTTTTGCAAAAAAGATGACGTTGACTCTTTATTCTTTAAAAATTTGCTTTCGAGTTGGATTTAATGATTAAATCTCGATTATAGATGTATGATTTATGATCTCGTTGTGATGTGCGAATTGAAATCGACCGCTGTCCTACCAGGCAACGACACCATAGCTTGTGAAGCAGAGAGCTTCAACTGCGACACTATTGTCGGGCTTGCCGTTGGAACGGGATTGAGGGAGGCACCCTCCGCAACGTGTCTGTCGATGGCATACACAATTACCTACATTGAACCAATATCCTAGCTCCGCCCCTGGTCGTGAGTTATCGCCAGAGAAGACACCTTCGTCGTCATTGGGGAAGACGCTGTCATGAGATCTAAAACGTAAAATATCATAAATTTGACATCGCTCATGTCATTCCCATGCCGGAACGTCCGTTCCACATTCATTCCAATGAATCATGCTTGTGTTGGCTCCATCTTTTGTCCAGGCCAATCTAAAAAAAAAGAGAATTACGTTAAATTATCAGTTAGTGTTAAACTAACGCAAAAGATAAATATGTGAGCCAAAATCTTTGTTATATACTTCTGGATGGATCGGAGAATTAATGATGATCCTCTATAATCTTCTTTACATGGCTGCAACTGGAACACGAGTAATTTGACAACTCCGCCTTTTTTTTAATTTTTTTTTTCTTTACATGGCTGCAACTGGAACACGAGTAATTTGACTAGTGATAAAGACTTATTAATGACGTCAACGCTAGGTCCACCATGACTGCAGCATGAATCAAAATCTCAACTTTGTACAATGAAACAAAAAAAAATAAAAAATAATAATAATAATAAAGGACATGGATATCTCGGTATAGTGATCTCCTTCGAGCTCAATATGTACAAACTATGTAGTTTGACTCGCGTAGTTGCATGTAAGTTATAATTGGACATGATCTATACACGATTAAGACGGATCTAAGAATTAAAATTGAAAGACTTGAATTTAATAAGGTGGACTAGATTTGAGTCGGTAAAGGATAGATTTTAATAGATTAAGTAAAAAAAATTAATAAGATAATAATAATTTATTTTTGTTTTGAGCTGAGCTATAGCCCAGGACAGATCTAAGCAAGATCTATCTCTGGACACGATACATCTACAACCCGTTACTATTAGCATTTGGGACAAAAAAAACAAACTACTATAAATATTAAAGTCAATGGTATAATCAAGCAATTGATAAACTAGTCTTAATATCTCTGTTCTTAAAAATGATCATGAAATGATGAGTTTCTGAATTATTCATCGTCAGTCTTTTTTTTTAATTTATTTTAATAATTAATAAAAAAAATTATAAAATCAAATCGATCATCCTAAATTTGATATTATCTGATTAATTATTTTTACTCATTGATGAGTAAACGGACGAAGGGGATTTTATCTATCAATTGATGAGTAAAAACTAAATATCATAAGCATTTAAAACTAATAAATTCATCATATTAAATTTACAATAAATCCACTATTATATATTTTTAATGAATATCATATAATTTATTAGTTATGAGACTCAAACTCTGCGTTTTATCAATATCTATTTGTATATATATATATATATATATAATAAATATGTGTCTGACCTTAGTTGTCGGGTGTCTGACCTTAACGGGTCGGGTCGTGCTTGTGGCTGTTACTTTGAAAAAATTAGAGTGTTCAAAACAAATTCACGCTCTGAATATGGTGGCATGGAACATCACAAGATTTCATTCCTATTGTATTGACCTTGGGGATTGAAGTAATGATTAAGAGGGACAGTCGAATGCATTCGTATTTCATAATCAGAGGTGAAATTCTTGAATTTATGAAAGACGGATCACTGCGAAAGCATTTGCCAAGGATGTATTCATTAATCAAGAACGAAAGTTGGGCGCTCGAAGATGATCAGATACCGTCCTAGTCTCAATCATAAACGATGTCGACTAGAAATTGGTGGTGTAAGTACTCCGGGATAATTTTGATGTGATCAACCGAATTAGGTTAAATCATGTGTTGTTTTGATCATTGTGTCTAAGTGTGCAGGAACTTAGAAACACAAGAAATCTAGCGGAAGACGTAGAGGACGAGAAGGATGGCACGGGAAGCGAGTCGACGGGCTCGATACATTCGAGGGACGAAAAGTTACGGAAGAGTACACCGGTGGAACAAGAAGAATGCAATCTGAAGGACGCGAGGCGAGAATGACGCGATTCGAGGGACGAAAAGCCATGGAGAAAGTCTGCTCGAGGAGAAGGCCTGAGTTAGGTTTGGGTAAGCTCAACTCTGGACGGCTAGACAATCACCCAAGACGACTGGAGACAACCCGAGGCGCCTCTATGTCTTGGAGGCGCCTCGAAAGAAGAGGCGCGTGAGGCGCCTCAGTACGATGGAGGCGCCTCAAGCGCTCAAACGATGAAGGCACCCTGGGTCACTAAGGCGCCTCACCCGCCAGTTTGATGGATGCGCCCTGGACTCTCAGAGGCGCCTAACCCGCCTAAAGAACAGAGGCGCCCTCATTGCTTGGAAGCGCCTCAACCGCCCGCTGAAGACTCGTTGCAACGGATGAAATCTAGAAACCAAGTCAGACCAACCGAGACGTCCTCAACTCTTGGAGGCACCCCAGAGCTGGATCAGTTTCGATCCATTGGAGGCGCCCCGTGACTGTCACGTTAGCAAAACGGTCACCTCGACCATTTTACTATAAATAGAGGTTGTGTCCTCTCGTTTATAGTATCACACTTTGTTTTTAACTTTCAATTTTCTGTAAAGTCAAGTTTGCGCTTTCAAAGTCTGTAAGAGACTACTCCGTCTTCCTGAAGGATATTCTTAGTATGTTTTACTGTCTTGGATTAACAACCAATTAGGTTTTAACCAAGTAAATCTGTGAGTCTCTTCCTTTCTTTTATTTTATTTATTTTATTCAACTAAAGTGTGTATCCTTGCTTAGTAAAAAGCAAGAGAAATAATTTTAATATTGCAGGACTATTCACCCCCCCTCTAGCCGGTCTAATCTGCTCCTACAAGTGGTATCAGAGCAAGGTTCGCTCCAAAGGATTAACCGCTAACCCAACAACAAGAGAAATGACCAGATCTAGCATCTACCCGCCAAAGTTCTAGGGAAAGTTCGGAATATGAAAGCGTCAAATGGATGTATATTTTAAAATCGATTTTGATATACTATTAACAATTAAATATGATTTTGAAACTCCTAAAAATATAACGGAGAAGAAAATGAATAGTACCTTTGGAGCAAGAAGCAGCAGACCAATTTTGTGGCCAACGAAAAAAAAAAAATTCCATCTGCTAAGTGTACCACCACCTCAAGAAATCTACGAATTGGCACTTACAAATCGACAAAAGAACTCTGAGAGAAATTCCTAGAGTTCCATGAAGGGACCTCAGAAGTCAAACTAGCAAGACGAGATCTGATCCGAAATCAACTAACGAACCTCCGGATAAAAAAGGGAGAAAAGGTGACTCAATTACATGCAAAGATCAAGGAGTTGATCACCCAACCTAGGAGAAATAGTATCGAATCGAGATTCGCTAAGGTATGTTTTAAACGCGTTCCCTAGAACTCAAGATTGGGTATCCATCATCGACTCATACTACGTCTCCAAGAACCTAGAGGTATGTACCTTAGAATTATTCTCTACTTTGGAATTACACGAGTCTCGATGTGCAGGTCGAAAAGAGAAGAAAACTTTGAATCAAAACCTAGCCTTGAAAGCCAAGAAGGACTAATCAGACTCAGATTCTATAACTAACGGAAAAAAACTTATATGATAAAGAAGGTTAATAAATTTTTTAAGACTAATAATTTTAGCAAGTCACAGGCCAAGAAGCTTTTACGAAAAAAAAGAATAGTGAGATACTACAATTGCGATGAAGAATGACACATCAAGGACAATTGCCCCAAGATGAAGAAGAAAGAAAAGGAGAAAGGACAAAATAGAACCAAGCATCAGAACCTCAAAGCTACATGAGACGACTCAACCTCAGAAGAGTACGAAATCGAAAAATATGATGAACTAGCCCTAACCGCTAATTATTAAGAAGATAGCATTGATGAAGGGAAAGCTACTTCAGAAGAAAGCAGTAGTGAAAGGGGAGCATTCAACTTAGAATCTGATACGGTAAGTAAGGTATGCCTTCTACCCCTGATCAGTTATATAATAACATAAAGTTAATATCTATATCAATGTGCAAACTAAAGTCCAAATACATAGCATTAATAAAGGATAATGTTAAATTAAGAATTAATTTAGCAAATGTATGTCTACTACCTGATTTTGATAAACTTAAAAATGAAAATACAAAATTAAAAGAAGTAGAAAGATTGAAAAATGATCATGATGTTTAAATTCAAATAGTCTTCATTTTTTTAAATTTCAAAAATTATGAAAGACTTAATTAAAATCATAAGAGTCAAATTAGAAATTTTTCAACTTTTGATATTTTTAGAAAATATTTGATAAATCTAATAGGTAGAAATTTGTATTGAATTTTGAAATCTGTTCTGAATTATTAGATTAATTTTTTATATACATGATAGAAAATAAAAATATTTAATTTATTTTTAAAGTTTTGTTAGTATTTTTCTCAATTTTGTTGATGTGATCGAAGGGGGAGAATAGGGAGTTAATTTGTAATTTTTTTATTTCAACTTTATAGTATGTTTACTCTAACTCAAACTGAGGTTAATGCACATCAAAAAGATGGAGATTGTAAATACCCCGAGATAGTTTTAATGTGATCAACCGAGTTAGATTAGGTACTGTGTTGTTTTGATCCTTGTGTCTAAGTGTGCAGGACTTAGGAACACAACAAGTCGAGCGGAAGACGCAGCGGACGAAAAAAATGGCACGAAAAGCGAGTTGATGGGCTTGATGCATCCGAGGGACGAGAAGCTGCGAAAGAGTACACCGGTGGAGCGAGAAGGACGCGATCCGAGGGACGCGAGGCGAAAAGGACGCAGTCCGAGGGACGAGAAGCCGAGGGGAAAGCCTGCTCGAGGAGAAAACCTGAGTTGGGTTCAGGTGAGCTCAACTCTGGACGGCTGAACAATCACCCAAGGAGACCGGAGAAGACTCGAGGCGCCTCTATATCTTAGAGGCGCCTCGGAAGAAGACGTCGTGAGGCGTCTCGGTGTGATGGAGGCGCCTCGGTGCGATGGAGGCGCCTCGGTGCGATCATACGATGGAGGCACCTCACCCGCCAGTTTGATTGAAGCGCCCTGGACTCTCGAAGGTGCCTCACCCGCTTGAAGAACATAGGCGCCCTCGTTGCTTAGAGGCACCTTAATCGTCCGCTGAAGACTCGTTGCAACGGATGAGATCTGGAAGTCAAGTCAGACCAATCGAGGCGCTCCCAACTCTTGGAGGCGCCCCCAAGGCTGTCAGATCACCAATGAATCAGTTTAGATCAATTGGAGATGCTCTCAATCAATATAGGCGCTCCCGTGACTGTCACGTCAGCAAAACGGTCACCTCGATCATTTTGTTATAAATAAAGGCTGTGTTCTCTCGTTTATAATATCACACTTTGTTTTTAACTTCCAATCTTTTATAAAGTCAAGTTTACGCTTTCAAAGTTTGTAAGAGACTATTCCGTCTTCCTAAAAGAGATTCTTAATACATTTTACTGTCTTGGATTAACAATCAACTAGATTGTAACCAAGTAAATCTGTGAGCATCTTCCTTTTTTTTATGTTATTTATTTTATTCAACTAAAGTGTATATCATTACTTAATAAGAAGCAAGAAAAATAGTTTTAATTTTACAAGATTATTCACCTCCCTCTAGCCGATCCAACCTGCTCCTACAGATGGATGTTGCTCTTAGGACTCCATCGACACCTTATGAAAAATCAAAATCTTTGAATTCCGAAGGGAGTATGGTCGCAAGGCTAAAACTTAAAGGAATAGACGAAAGGACACCACCAGGAGTGAAGCCGATAACTTAATTTGACTCAACACGAAAAAACTTACCAAGTCCAAACATAACAAGGATTGACAGACTGAAAACTCTTAATATATATATCGAATAAATTCGGAACATAACTTATACACACTTAGTCGATCTCTATAATATTAAATTATAATTTTTTTATTTGTTCTTCTAAATACTTTACCACTAAGTTAAATTGCTACATGAAACAGAGAAAAGTATTCATCCATGAAGAATATTTTATCTATTGGGTTCAAAAGGAAAACTGATATTCTAGATTGCAATATGATGATCGATCAGTTGGTGTTCAAGATTTTCTTTCTAGACTTACCCTGGCTCAGAAGTTGTGTTCCAACTATGGTAATGAGGTCAAGTTGGAATAAGACACAATTCAAAGACCTGGAGGCTTCAGAAATGGAAGAGGAAAGAAGCTTTCGACATCAACATTGACAGCCAATGCCCGCTTTATCAACTCCGGTGGGGAGGTTGTCCCCTTCCAATTGGAGAACCATGGACCGCCACCGACTTCCACGGCCGCCATGTTGCTGGTGACATCCAGGATCAACTGCAAGCAGATCAACAATGGATACAACAGTGTAGCTGTTGCCGCACAAAATATAGCAGCCGATGGAGACGAGAATGATCAGATACAAACCTTCCCCTTACTGCCATCTGATTTGCGTTCCCAGAGTTGTAGCTTTAGGTCACCAAAACATGTGTCTTTGCAAGCTGCGACGAGTCCAGCTTCGGTGGTTGGAGCTCGCAAAGGCGTTCCAGGGTCTGTTGTGGTGGCCTGTAACTCAACCTGTGTACCGTTCCACCAAACCGTCGTTATAAATTTTTCTTGAGCAAAGAGAAATTGGTGAAAAGCAGGTAAATCACAAGCCTACATCATGTGAAGATAAAGGAACTAGGATGAACATATTTAAATACATGAATAAAAAATTTCTATACTTGAGTAACATTCATCTGAAACCTAATTAATATATTTAGTTCTGTCCACACAAAAATTTATAAAAATGAATCTAGGAATGATTTTAAACTGCAAATTTACAATTTCTAAACAATATCAAACACATGTTTAAGAAATATGAATATATATTCAGTAATTATGGGATCAATGATTTCAAAACCAATGCCAGTTTCAAGCTCAAGAATATTGAACAGTATATTAGTTCTTGACAAACAATGTTT
Organism: Hedychium gardnerianum; assembly: GCA_038050645.1. Classification (NCBI taxonomy): domain Eukaryota; kingdom Viridiplantae; phylum Streptophyta; class Magnoliopsida; order Zingiberales; family Zingiberaceae; genus Hedychium; species Hedychium gardnerianum. The sequence continues at coordinate 36,036 of JBBUKS010474355.1, forward strand.
ACCTCCTATGAGCACTAATCTTAGTCACGTCAATAGAAGGATAAGATCTAGATAAATGACCACAAATAATTTGGATTAACAAAGCCTAATGATAATGATGTATTGTTTCAATTTACTTTTTGATAACATTTATATCTGGAATTAATTTAAAATTCTAGATCTAAAAAATTCATATTAATTTGCTATTTAATAAAAATATGATTTTTAGCTATAGATTTTATTCTATGGTTAATTCTTCTTTTGATATCACAAATATATGAATTGGATTCTTGCCCAAGGGCTTAAAATTTTTGCAATAAATAATCAAACAGTCGATGTTAACATTACTTCGAAGCATAAATCATGACTTGGAAATAATCTCCTCCCTCCAGTAGTTTTCCTTTTAGGTTCTTCCCTATCTATGGATCTTATTGCTCTCAGCTCTTTTGCTTCAAACTCATAGTTTGGTCTGACCATAGTAGGTTGTTAGAAATCATAAGCATATAATCGAGTCCTTTCCTAATCATTTGAGACCTTATAATATGATTTTCCCGATCAAACATGTATAGGAAAAGCATGCAAAACTTTCTTACAAATGTAAGAGGTCATTGACATGGATAGGCATAATTATAAAATCCGAATCAGAGATCAAATTAATTGAACTGGACAAGCTCCATTTCCTGGACAGTCAACATTATACAGAAATTAGAATAATCATCTTGCAATTACTCTAGGTGTTTATTTCTAAACCAAGCTAAGGCTGGCAACAGAATTTCACCATCAAACATTTGCATCAGCTAACATTAAGTCATAAACCAATCGGTAATAAGAAACATAAATGAAGTTCATAGGGTATAAAGGAGTCACCATATGTGTGTTGTTTTCTGCAGACATATGCCAAAAGCCCCACTTAGCTACATCCCAACTGACAGTTCCATTCCAAGGCACAAATTCATAGAATGATCCACCATAGTGGACTCCAACCTAAAGCAGTTAGATGTTAGGATATTCTGCAAAACCTACAAGTTCATCTCGTCGTAAAATAGAAAACTGGAGAAGCATGTCTTGGTAAAATAGCTTCTTGTATCTGATTCTAAAATAAAATCAAGCAAAGAGAGATTTTTGCTGACACATTAAATACACTAACTTTTAAACTACAAAAAGATTAGTTTGATCCTTCAGTAGCCACCAAGCAAAATCATCAACATTCAAATATTTAGCTTAAATGTTGTAAAATCTTAAGAGAGACCGTCTCATTGTCACATGTGGAATAAAAGTAGTATAAGATTACATGTAGAAATGATGTAACAAATTTTCAGTAAGAAATTTAGAGAATGTAAGTTTGAGATAAAACCATGGTTATTATTATTACAGACTATTGTAGGTTTACTTGTCTAATTAATTACATCAGACAATGTAAGATGTACTAATGCTCGATAGAGCTGAATACCTAACCAGTATAAATATCATTAAGGTTGTCTATGTTTGACTGATATAGGCAACTGACATAAGCAAATCTATTAGAACTTAGATTTATTCAAGTATAGAATACATGATGTCTACATCTGATTTACTGATGCAAAGCCAAGTATCTACCTACATCTGTATACCTTGTCTTACAACATAAACACATGATAACATACCAAGGCAGCATTTTCAAAATTTTCAGCGAATCCAGGCAACTTCCTCAAGCCCCCAGCTGCAGTCAGAGCAACCTCACCTGATGCACCTTCGAAAACATTACATTGTATCTGCAAGAGATTTACAGACATCAACAAGAAAAACAGTGAATATATTTATCTAATTATAACAGCTAAAGAAGAAAAGCTGTAACTTTTTTTTCTCAGGGAACTATACGAGATCTATCCTAATTTTAAAAAAAAAGAGCAATGGAAAACAAATTTTTATGCCCTATTACATAATGCGTTAGCCATTCATAATAAACAGGTTACCAAAGCAAAAGTCATAGAATTATTGATTAGTCAACTTACGCAAGATGGTGCATTTATTCTTTATGAATAGGTAACATGTGACACTATTGAGAGTTGAGACTAGGTTTTATCACCCTTTCCTATTATTTTCAAATGAAATGCAATCAGTCATATAAGGATCCATCTCAGTCACAACTCTTGATGAGAAGAAGCCAAGTTTTTGACACAATCAGCATGAATGTCTAACTAGAACTGCAACAGATGTATTTATCTCATAGGCATTTCTCCAATAGGTTGCATTTCAAACATATAAGATTGTTGAAGGACATTTGATATCACTCACAAAGTATATTATTAGTTCATAAACTACAATCACAGTAGAGAAAGGAACTCACCCAAAACCATTTCCTTGGAAATCCACCACCCCAGTTCTTCTCAGAGTAGGATGGAGCATTTTCAAATTCAAATCGTTTTCCATCCCATTCTATCCAACCTGTAAATTAGATATACAACTCAAGCATGTTAAAATAGCAGTTTTATGGATGTGATTTTTGTTTCATAACTCTAGATCCAGATGTTGGATCAGCTTTGTAAGTACA